>CM019151.1:50481358-50706844 GCA_009733165.1 Naja naja
CTGAAGTATACTTGTTTGATAGTTCTAGGCTGAAGTTGGCAACAGGGTTAAAGTAATAATGGAATTTGATGAGAGATTAATTTTTATAGATCTAGAAAAATATATAAATGTATACTTTACATAAAAACTGAAAAAGTACATGTAGAAAGGAATCAACCCATCTGCCTGCAACTATAAACTCTATTTGGTGATCTGCTGCAAAGACTATCAGGTTGTCTTTTTATCATTTATCTATATGGCACTAATATGCTCACCATTCATTATATTTCTGAATTCTTTTGATTATCATTCTCATAATGTATCCTACATATTTGTATAAAATCATTCATGGCCAGCTCCAATGTTATGAACTTTATTTTTTTACCTGATGCTTCTTCTAGAGACAGGAGATTCCCAGTAAATCACTGTCTGATTTTATAACCCCTAAGAGATGAAATTCTAAATAGCATCTGTACATAGTTTTTGTGGATTTATGGGGCAAACTCAAAAGCTCCATTACTGATAAACACCTGCTCTTACTCATATAAGCTGTATAAAGAAAACAAGACCTAGAGTTAGGCATAACAGTGCCAAACAGCTGTCAAAGCCAATTACAACGGTGCAGGGTTGGATGTATTTTTATCTGTTTTTTGTTCAATAAATGCCCTGGTTAAATGCTTTCAGGAGCTTGACTCATACACTCCTAATTTGGCAGTTAGTGCTTATCTATTGTATTCTGTGATAACTATGCAACAATCCTATAATTGACGTAGAATACTGTAAAGGAAGAACAACTTGTTACAAACCATAAAAAACATACTATTTACTCCAATAGTATCAAAATTCTTGGACATCAGTAAGGGTATTCTCTGCCTACATGATATAGCTATTAGACATAAATTCACATTTAAGACTCTAATAAAGTATGTTATTTTTAACTTATATCTATTCTTCTAATCACCTTTAGAGCTTTAGATTTTTGGTCAAGCAAGTTTTAGCTAAGTCTTTAGACAAAAGGTTTAGTTTTGTGTTAATAAAACAAATTTATGAAATGAAATGAACTATTCTTACGCTAACTGGAAAGACTTCCAGTATAATGGAATATTAGAGAGAGACCATATAATGCTGGCATAGCAATTTGTACTATCTTTATATATTATTAACAAGAAATAACTCTTCCTGTATAGTACATAAGTCACAGAACTAAATACTTACGCAAGTAGTTCTAGGTGAACATAAAACAAAAAAATAATATTTGAATCATATATACTGTAAACCATTATGGTTATTTATCAACCTAAGTTATTACACTCACTAGCTCTTCAAATATGGTATACAACTCATGCTTATTTAAATCATTACTGTATTTGATCATCAGTAAACTAAGGCTTTTTATGACAATAATAGCCATGGTGTCCTGGATTGGGCCTCCATCTACCTCGGTTGTGGCAGCTTAATCTCAAATTAATATTTCATTCAAATTTTTTTAAAAAAATTACATTTATATCCCACCCTTCTCCGAAGACTCAGGGCCGCTTACAATTTTTGGGACACAACCCAATGCACTCAGCAATAGCCTTCATTCCATTGTATATGCCTGCTTATTACTAAGCGGCATTTTTACAAAGTCAGCTTATTGCCCCCAACAATCTTGGGTCCTCAATTTACCTAACCCGAGAGGATGGAAGGCTGAGTCAACCTTGAGCCTGGTAGGATTTGAGCCTGCACTAATTGCAGGCAGCTGGAACTAAGTGCTAGGCATTTAACAGCCTGCACCATCAAGGCTCTTACTGTAGCTAAGGTTAACTACTTTTTCTCTGAAACACACTCATTTCAAATTAAGTGATACAGTTAATGTGGTTTGAGAGAGCACAGCCAGGTTTACATACTGTTTTGGATTCAGATGCAATGCTACACTTTGTATAAGAAAAAAGTTCCCAACTGCATGCCATACTTTGCCAAAAGAAATGGAAGTGAGGAATATGTCAGTTAAGGCTTATTGAATCTCATGCCCCTTATAATAAAACAGATCCCCTAGTACTGCATGCACCTCATCCCTGCCGCCTTGTGTGGTTCCAGAGTCCTCCAGATATGGCTAGCAATAATTACTTATACTGTAAGTATTGATTTGTTATATAAAATGATAAATACACAAATAAATGCACAGAGAATAATCATATAAATTTTATTGTATTTAGATAAAATTAGTGTTTACCCTGACCTTACTCACTTAATTTCAATTTTGGAGATTTCTTCCCCTCTAGCATGCAACCCAATAGCAAATGATGTCTGTGGCATGATTGCAAATCGCTGTAAAAAATTAAGTTTATCTTGATTCTAAAGTATGATGAAAATGATTGTTATAAAGATAACATATGGAGGATAATTAATTTCTAAATCATTTCCACTATGGATACATGTAGGTGCCTATATAAATATGTTTCTGTTTTACTGCTATATCACATTATGATAATGTTATAAAGGAGAGTAGCGTGTTAATTTTCTACAATGTACATGTATATTTTTATGGTTATTTTCATAATTCTGTCACCTCACCAGAAGTTGAGATTAATTTCTATTTCTTACTAAGGATTTCAAATAATATTTTATTTAATGTTTAGTCATCTGTTGGTTTTTATCCATAAAGAACAAGAAAAACATCCATACAACATACAAAGCAAACTGAAATTAATATTAGCTTGTTTATCTCTATATATTTATATTCATTTCCATATTGTTTCTTTTAGGATTCACATTTTTGGAGTTCCGGCTGTACCGTCATAATCAGAGCAAGGTCCTCGATCATCCATGGCTTCACTCCGAGCTCTACTCATTGGAGGGTCCCAACCAGAGGTGGTATTCAGCAGGTTCTGACCAGTTCTGGAGAACCGATAGTGGAAATTTTGAGTAGTTCAGAAAACCGCCAAATACCACCTCTGACTAGAGATTTTACAGTATCCTTCCCCTGCCATGCCCACCAAGCCATACCCATAGAACCGGTAGTAAAAAAATGTGAATCCCACCACTGGTCCCAACCAAGACCAGAACCATCCTGGAGGGGTGGTGAATAAAGGGGGACCACCTGACAGGTAGAGGGGAGCAGCATTTCTCCTCCCTGGTAAGGAAAACCTCCTTCAAAGATGAGTTGGTAGTGGTAGCCAAAATGGCTGCCATGAAGATGGGAGGCAGTCTGAAAACCTAAGACCGTGCTGGACCGAAGAAGCAGTGAATGGTGTGCGGACTGAGTGAAAATACTTTGAACTACAAAAGGTAACCCCGACAAAAATAACAGGAAAGAGATCTCACAAAGAATTGGACAGGCGGCGATATTAAAAGTTAGAGAAAAATTTGGGAAATGTTAATAATTTAATTTTTAAAACTTAAACGGAAGGGAAATAAAGAGAAAACTTTTGTTTAAAAAAAGAGAACAAAATTGGAATTGGTGATTGTACAGGATTTGATGCTGGATAGGCATTATTTAAAATGCTGAATGTGAAATGTGAAAAAGAAAATAATAGCTATCATTTTATAAATTTGACAAAAATTTAAAGAAATGGAAAAAAGGTGGAAAGTGAAAACTGGAATACAAGTGCCACCTGCTGTTAAGAAAAAGGAAAAAAACCCTTAAGATCCCTATTTAATGACCTATTTAAAGTGTGAATTTAAAAGAAAATAAAAGGAACTGTATTTCAACAAGACCCCAGAAAGTTGGAACATTAAAATTAAAATGGTGGAGGAATATATGAAGATACTACCCCTGGATGTTTTGAAAAGGAATAAACTGATCAAATTTGGGGAATAAAGACTTAAGAAGATTGGACTTACAAACTGAAGAAAAATGCTGGTTTAAATAAGGACTGCGGGACAATTGGATATTTGGACACAAAAAAATAAGCGAAATATGCAAAGAAATAGTGTGGGAACTACAAAATATAAAATAAATGATAAATAGAAGCTTGGACTTATGGAATAAAATACAGATACATAAAATAGTCTTAAGAGTTATCAAGGTTGATAATATATGGTACAAAGCTATTACAAAATCGAGTTGTTCTGCTTCGCATACCACAAAGCCTCCTCTGGGAAGGTAACCCCCCCCCAAAAAAGGTCATCGAAAGGATGCGTAGCATCCCTGACAATACTGCAGACCCTGGTCAAGCAGCCTTTATATGCTATGTCCTGGATAGAAGTAAATGAGCTTCCAATAATTTTCTCTGCCAACCTCACCAGTTTCTGCACAGCTTTCCTGTCCAAAAACAATAATATTTTGAAACCACACAGTAATGCAATATGACAGGATGCTTTCAATTGTTCTTGTATAACAGGGTGGCAAACTCAAGGCCTGCGGGTCACATCCAGCCCACGGTGTGCTTTAATTTGGCCTGGGGCTGGCCTGGAAATAGCAAAGGACTGGCCTGTGGTGCCTCTGCTAGCAAAAACAGGGCCAGTAGGGTGCTGTAGGAGATGTCGGTCCCATCTGCCCTCTCGGCTGGCCTAACGAAAAGAACTACAATACTGCTCCAGCCCTTGAAGAAATCCAGTTTGACACCCCTGTTCCATAGAAAGTGGTAAGGACAGGAGAAGGAAGATGTGCTCTTCTCATACAATGCAGAAAAATGCAGGCACTGCTGTGCCCCCCTCTCCAGTGTCTCACTTTTGAGCAACAAAGCTAACCTGCTCATCAGCTGCACATCCAGAAACTTGCCACTACTTACCACTTACATAGTTAAATTATTAATACATATAAGTGTATGGCTGTGCCTGTCTTTTCTGAAAAGATAATGATAATGATCTCTTTTGTCTTTCCTATATTTAAACCAGGCTGTTTTTTATTATACCAGCTAATCAAACTCTCTACTTCCTTTCCTGGTAATCATCCTCATGATTCTGAATAAGGCCCATCACTGTTATATCATCTGCATAATTCACAATATGGTTGGTAGCAAACCTTGCACAACAGTCATAGGTCAGCAGTCTGAATAATAATGGAGTTAGGACACAGCCCTGAGGAGAACCTGTTCTCAAGAACATGGTATTAGAAATATTAGTCCCAATTCGCACATACTGGGGCCCATCAGTGAGAAAATCAAGAATTCAGTTGCACAAAGGAGTAATGAATCCTAAAAGGCCCAGTTTGTGTACTAAATGCTGAGGAATGATAATATTAAATGCTGAATTAAAGATGACAAATAGTATTCACACTTGAGTATCTCTTTCCTCTAAATGTGTCAAGCTCAGATGGAGAACAGAGGAAATAGCATCCTCCATGGAATGATTTGGATGGTAAGCAAATTGAAGTGAGTCAAACACCGGAGGGAGGTTGGATACAATAATGTCCTTTATCAGACTTTCAAAACATTCATAATGTGGACATAAGTACAACCGGATGATAATCAATCCTTGTGTTGGCAATCCTTGCACTCCCCATTGTATCACTAAGTGAGGATCGTGGGTCATTAAGTAAGCACCTCTTTGCAACTTTCTGTCAGTTTTAACAACCAAAATCAGTGGGGAAGCCAGCAGGAAGTTGCAAGTTCCAGGCAATTTGCAAGCAAGCTGGCAGATAGGTAAGTGGCTGCTGCTGGATGGGAGAGGATGCTCAAGGATGGATGAATGGTGGGAGAGGTGTGCTATGAATGCAATGATACTAAGGGAGGGTATGTAGGTGGTGAGGTAGGTGCAACAAGACTCTGAGGGGGCTTGCTTAAAGGTGGAAAAGAGGTATAGTGCAAGAATATCAGAGCTTTGGGTCTATTGCCAGGTCAGAGAGGGTGTGAGAACCCAAGTGGGTTTGGGGGAAATGTGATAGGAGTGTGGCAGAGCTGCAGGGGTTACTCCTGGGTGGAAAAGAAGCATGAGTGGCCTGTGAGATGTGGTATGAGAGGCTCAGGGAAGGTGCACAAAGGTTGTAAATGGCCAGAGGGTTGGAGTGCAAATTTAATAAGGCTCTGGGTATGCAATGGCATGCAAGGATGTGTGGATGGCCAGTGAGGTAAGGCAAGAGCACAAAGCAGCTTGGAGAGGATGCCCAGGTCAGGGAGACATATCCAAGCAACTTGTGATCTTCTCTGATGACTTTCTCAATGAATATGGTTGTGGGAAGCAGATAGGGAAGGTTGCAGATTGTGAACCCGTGAATAGAGGTGCTGCAATCATTGTAAGGTTGATATTTCCCATTTGCCAAATATCTAGATCATAATCACAAGACTGCCAGAATGCTAGGATGGCTGGAACCTCAAAACCATTCATAAGCACCATAGATGCAGTACCACTGTAACCTTGAAAGATCACTGAACGTTAACTGAGAACTTCCTGTATATGCACTACAGCTAGAAAGTACTTGTGGTTTTCTCTTCCAGTGACTCAGAGAAAAAAAACTGAATCTTAATGTTATTTTAACAAGGCATCCACAAAAAAGTAGAATAATTTACAAAGGAAAGGTATTAGAAAATCAGATGCATGCTTGATGAATAAAGACATACATCCAATTGTTCCTATGCTGAAAAAATGTTAACTGTTAGGTAAACCTTACATTTATAAAAAGCAACTTGATACTAGAATTAATTGCTCAAAGAAATGGTGGTAAAGTTTAAGTAGAGTTAGATAGTAATTTCTGAAGTAACTTTAATTTGTATTCCTACATTGAGCAGGGGTTCACACCCAGCCAAAATAACTAGCTCCAACTTTAGGATTCTATGAAAGAGAAATAACAAATTCCAATATAATGTAAATGACTAATTTAATTTTTGAATTGCTGAACAGAATCTGAAGACAGGCTTTTTATTTTATTGTCATGAGATTTGTTTTGCATAAAAATATGGTTGTTCAATATTCAACAATTAAAGGACCAGATAGTATTAAGAAATACTTTTTTACTTCTGTTGTTTATTATTAATATTCTATATACTTATATCCATGTGAATATCTATTTCCAAGCTTTATTATACAAAACAATCCCCCCTCTCTCATTCACTGACATACATACACATAAGCACAATGTAAAAAAATAAAAATATGAAAGTTATATAGAATTACATGTGTCTTCACATTTTGTTATGTATTTACATTCAATTGAGTTAATAGTAGATAACTCTTTGCTCTGCCTATATGGACAGCTGTCAGTCATTTGGCTTATATTACTATGGATTAATATGCTCCCAAGTTATACAACTCGTGTATATGGGATATTCAGTTGCATTAATTCAATATGCTGTGATTCATAAGAAATTAATATATTCTGTATTAATAACTTATATGATTTCCCTTTAAGATCAGGAATTTTAGGATCAGAGATCAAAGTCAATCTAATACAAGTAGGTCAAGATTAGTGCAAATTTGAATAATGTGAAATTTTACTTGGTACAATTTATAAATTGATACAAATTGCATTTAATGATAGCCAAAATTCAGCTATTCATATACAATTGTAGCTAATGAATATACAGAAAATACTGGAGTTTTAGATGCTAAACATCATTTGTGAAAAATGGAGAAAGGAAAGAAAGGAGCCTCAATTGTCCCCTCCAAAGTCCTGGGCAAAGCATAAAGCCCCTCAAAGTAGCAGTAGCGTAGAAGCCATTCAAATTTCACAGGAAACCTTATTCCAGAGGGCAGGCATTTTGACAGGAAAGGTGCACTTCCAAGGTTCCAATTGCTAGCACTGTTTAATCAATGGAATCTGGACCATGCCAATCCCAATAAAGCACTCAGCTGGGCAGATACTATAGGAATTAAGTATAACAGCACTAACAACACTGGGAAACAAACAAAACCTAAAGTGTTTACTAGTTAAAAAGGTAAAAATCAAGAAGACCCTTGTAAAACATTATATCCAGAAATGCCATATATTATATATGCAAGACCAGCAAAATAGCTTTAGATCCTAATGCTTGGGTGTGTCAGACAAGAGAGATTAAAAATTTGAAGGACACTGCACAAATACTTGGAAAAAAATCCAACCATGTTTAAAAGTGATGAATTAAGCAACAAACAGTCTCAGAAGTTTCTACTTGAAAAAGTTCATGACATTACTTTTAGGAAAGCTAATAATAACCAAAAAATGCACTACAAAATTAGAAGATTTCAGACTAGTATCATATGCAAGAAAGCATACATGAAGAATAAAATTTATACATTTTTTGAGTTTAAAGATTAAAGATTCCTAGACAAGGCAAGTGAGTAATTGCTTTAAAAATATTAGTATATAAAATCTACAAAAGTAAGGAAATGGGTCACTCTGGTGATGTTCATCCATCGTGTTCGAAGAGGACCTTGACTTCTAACAGGTTGTGGGCTCTCCATGGTGTGTCCATAGGTGGCTGGTAAGGTCTATACGGGCACGGAATGTTATGCCACATGTTGGGCAGACATGTGTAGGCATCATAGTTGTAGCATTTGCAGCTCTGGCTTTGCAGAGTGCTCACTTCTTTTGTGCTGTAGTAGTTCTTTTGTCTTCAAATGTCTGACAGCCTTGATGGATCAACGTGCGCCATGTCGATCAATCTTGTACCAGGATTTCCCAGGAGGTGGTGTCTATGTTCAGGGACTTGAAGGAGGCTTTCAATGTGTCTTTGTATCGCTTCCTTTGTCCTCCTTGTGATCGCTTTCCTTGATACATCTCACCATAGAGGAGCTGTATAGGGATGCAATGATCTGGCATCCTTGCAACATGGCCTACCTAGCATGTCTGGGCTTTCATCAGCAGAGTGTGGACTGATGGCAAGCCTGCTCTGGAAAGGACTTCTGTGTCTGGCACCTTGTCCTGCCACCGGATCCTCAAAAGTCTGCGGAGGCAGGTTGTGTGGAAGTGGTTCAATTGCCTAACATACCTCCTGTATACAGTCCAAGTCTCACTGGCATACATCAGGGTAGTTAGCACTACTGCTCGGTAGACTTTGAGCTTTGTAGCAAGGCTTATTACATGGCAGTCCCACACGTTGGTCAGTAGTCTGCCATATGTAAAGCTTCCCTTGGCAATTCTGCAGTTGACCTCAATGTCAATTGTCACTGTGCGGGAGAGAGTGCTGCCAAGGTATGTAAATTGGTCCACTGCTTGCAGCTTTTGTTCCTTCACTGTGATGGTGGTGTTGGACTCTTGGTATTGGGCTTTTGGAGCTGGCTGGTGCATCACTTCGGTCTTCTTTGTGTTAATGAGGAGGCTGAAGTTGTCTCATGCTGCTGCAAATTTGTCCACACTGGCTTGCATTTCCTGCTCTGATCCAGCATTCAGGGCACTGTCATCAGCAAAAAGGTTTTGTAGCACATTTTCCTTTATCTTGGTGACAGCCTAAAGTCTTCACAAATTGAACAGTTTTCCATTGGTTCTGTATCTCAGGCTGACTCCCAAGGAACTGTTCTGGAAGGCATCTGACAGCATGGCTGAAAACATTATGCTGAACAGGGTTGGTGCCAATATGTACTCTTGCTTGATGCATTTGAAATAGGAAAGCCCTCTGAAGCTTCTCCATTGTCCAGAACACAAGCCATCATGCCATCATGGAATTGACGTACCAACAGGATGAATCTGTCAGGTCCTTCTGGTAACGGTTTTGTGGCATACATAACAATGCACACATAAATGAAACAGGATCTAGCAAAAGTAACTCAAACCTCATCATAATGCAATCGATATGAGACTTTCAAAAAATCATATAGAAGTTTAATTGATTCAGAATGCACAGTTCATTTGTTGATTGATGTTCACCAACATGTTGCACCAGTTCTCCAGTACCTGAGCTGGTTTTCCATTTGCTTCTGAGTACAGTTTAAAGTGTTGATTTAGCTCTTTGAAACCGTATATGACTTAGTACTGGAGTATGTAGAGGAGCATCTTTTCCAAAAGATTTTGACCTGTCCTATTCATACAAGAGTCAGTTTGGTACAGTGGTTAGAGCTAGATACTGGGAGTCTGTGAGTTCTAATCCCTCCTTAGTCCAAAGCCAGCTGCATAATCTTGGGCCTGTCACTTTCACTGAGCCCTAGGAAGGAGACAATGGCAAGCTATTTCTGAAAACCTTGCCAAGAAAACTTCAGGGGCTTGTCCAGGCAGTCTCAGAGAATTGAGCATGATTGAATGGAAGGGGAAAAAAGAACCCCTGTGTATAAATCAGAGGAATTTGCTAGTTGTCCCCCAATTTGGGAAAATCAAGGGAAAGAAGGCAAATATGTTGGTTTTAACATTCAACGTCCTTTACGATTTGGGTCCGGGGTACTTGCGGGAGCGTCTCCTGCCAACATCAAATACCGATCGCCCTGTGCGTGCGCACAGACGGGGACTCCTCGGGGTGCCATCGGCTAGACAATGTCGGCTAGTGGTGCCTCGGGGGAGGGCCTACTCTGTTGCGGCCCCTGCCTTATGGAATCAACTCCCTTTGGAGCTCCGTTTGGCTCCTGATCTTTGCTCCTTCCGCCGCGGTCTGAAGACTTGGCTATTTGAACAGGCTGGGCTGGACTGACCTCCTGGGGGGGGGTTTAACATATTTTTAATTATTCTATTGGTTGGGCTTGTCAAATTTAATTGTTTTTTATATATTTATTGTGTGGTGTTTTTATTGTGAGCTGCCTCGAGTCCTCGCGGAGAGGGGGCGGCATACAAGTCCAATAAAATAAATAAATAAATAAATAAATAAATAAAATAAATATACAGTTTCTTGCTAGTATGTATGAACTGTGAAAAAGCCTTTGCTATCTCCTCCTCATCTCCATGTGGTTGGTCTTCATACCAGTTGCTTTTTCTATTAAAAACTAAGCTCTTGTAGAGAATCTCTGGGGTGCAAAGTAAAGCCATTGGCTAAGAGTTAAAAAATTTTTAAATTACATTTATATGCCACCCTTCTCCAAAGACTCAGGGCGGCTTACAATTTTTGGGATACAACCCAATGTGCTCAGCAATAGCCTTCATTCCATTGTATATGCCTGCTTATTACTAAGCGGCATTTTTACAAAGTCAGCTTATTGCCCCCAACAATCTTGGGTCCTCAATTTAGCTACCCCGAGAGGATGGAAGGCTGAGTCAACCTTGAGCCTGGTGGGATTCGAGCCTGCAATAATTGCAGGCAGCTGGAACTGAAGGCATTTAGCAGCCTGCACCACCAAGGCCCTTTTATTTGTGTGCATTAGGTGGATTTTTAGTTTGCTTTACACTTTTATTTAATTTTTAAATAGCTATTTTACTGTATAACCTTGGTTGTAAATTACCAAGTACATTTTTATTATGGTGGGTATGAATAAATAGCATAAGAGAAACAGTATTTCCAGACAGAAAAACCAAGCCAGTATAATCATATATTTGGGGTATATTATCAACACACCCATTTCACAGGAGACTTTCTTATATTGTCAGAAACTACCCACAGATGAATTTCTTGTCAAATATTCTAAGACATGAAATTTCATTCATGGTAGGAAAAGATTATTAACATCTATTCCCAGATGTTATGACTGACTTTTTTTGTTATATTAAAATTGTAAAACTGTAGAAAAAAATCTTTATGTTCCCTTTTATTAAATTCATTTCTGGATATAGTGAACATTTATGAATTTCTATACTGTAGTCTTTCTCATTTATTTTAAAATTTGAAAACAATAGTAATAAAATCTAAATAAACAACAACATAGTAACAACAATGAAAGTGCATTATAATCAGCATATGAATTGACAGCTCAGTATAATACTAACAAGAAATCAAGTACATTTGAGAAAATGATGAATCTGTCTCAGTAATAAGTTAGCAGTGAAAATTCTCTTATAAATATTATTCAAATATAAAATTAACATTAAGTCAACAAGAATTCAAATCAATTTCATCTTCTTTACAGTACAGTATTAAAATATTATTATTGAAACATAGTTTACATTATAAAATGGACAAAACCTTCCTAGTACCCACAATGGACTATCCTCACAGTGATTCCCAGAGAATAAAGATCAATCGCTTTTACTGTTACAATTTCTGAGTTTTAGGTTGTTACTATTATACTATTATACATGTTCTGATTTTCCTCTATTTATACACAAACTATAAAACCTATAACCCCTATAAATGGCAACATCTGCTGACCTTGTTTACAATTAGGATTATATCTACATTTGAATTAAAATGTAGCACATAGTTGGCAATTGTAATCTTAACAGCAGGAATAGTTTTTTTACTAGTAGGAATATGGTTTTTTCAGACTGCAGTGTGATCTCTGATACCTTATGAAGTCCAAAGTCATATCTCAACACTATCTAAATTTCAAGCTGACCAACGCTATAAAATATTCTATGTTATACTGGATTTTATACTCAGTAGAATTACTTTTCTCCTGCCTATATGCATGAATATGTGTAAAGGTTTTCCCTATCCAGTCATTTTTGACATTAAGGGGAAGTGCTCATCTCTTTTTCTTAGCCGAGGGAGCCAGTATTGTCCTAAGACACTTCCATGATCATCTAGCCAGCATGACTGTACACCAATGCTGTTACCTTCCCACCGAAGTGGTACCTATTTATCTACTCACATTTGCATGCTTTTGAAGCTGGAGCTGGAGCAAATAATGGGAGCTCATCCCTCGTGTGATATTTGGGTCTCAAACCTTTCCAGCTGACAAACACAGCATCTTTAACTGCAGAGTCACCATACCTCTTATGTGTATATGTATACAAGTATACATGTACACACACACACAGAGGATGTGTATGTTGTTTGTTTGTGTGTGTGTGTGTGTGTGTGTGTAGAAATGAACTAACAAGTTACATGCAAACATGTTAAGTTTCAGAAAAGACTTCTTTTCACAGAAATACTGAAACTATCCTCCCAAAATAGATTTTGTGTATTCTTCACAAAATTAACAACTGAAAAAGGAAAACATAATTCCCATGCAAAATATTTTATAAAACCTGATCCTATAGAACCTTGTACACAAATGGATATACTCAAGGTTATCAAAAGGCATTTGCCTGTACAACAATTGTTAGAGTATAATCAAGAAATTCGGAAAGAAAATTATTTTAACTTCTACCTTTGTTCCTCCACCGTCCCAGCAAACAGAGCCCAAATCAGAGTTTGGAGAATTTAAATGTGAGCAGTAGAAATCTGTTTGTCTCCCAGAAGTTTATTGCAATCATTATTTATGTTATTTGTTAAAAAATATGAAAAATCATAGGCATTTTGCTCTGGAATTTTGGCGGTGAAATCATGCATTATTAAGATGTTGAAAACAGAATTGTTACTATATTCTAGAGAAAGTGCAATAAACATGTACAATATTCAAAATGTTTCTATGGACTGCATATGTTATATAAGTCAATAGGCATTTGAAAGTTATTGATCAGTAGGTCAAAATATACCGTAGCAGATTCCTAATCTTAATTCTAGTACTGTACTTCAGAACACACTTCTTTTTTACTGGCATAATTTCCTAGCAAGACAATTCAGACAAAAATTTCCTGTTGTAAAAACTATATTTAAATGAAAGTTTAAGTGCCAAAACCCAATTTTTATCAATAAAGATAATATAAGGTTACTGAATTGTAATAAATGTGTGAAGCAGCATTTTACTATTATTTACTTATATCATTATCTTTATTCTTATTTACTTGTATTTTCGTGGGATTCAGTATCTCCAATCAGGATTAGATCCTCATCATGATATGCAGTATTCCAACATAGGGTGGACTGAGCAGTGCCTGTTGAGAAAATCATAACATCAAAGTTGCATTTAGAAGGATTGAACCTTCCTTGAAATTGAAGGCATTTTAAAAATGGCAAAGAACACCCAGTGTCTTATGACATACTATCAAAATAGTTCAAGACATAACTATAATTTAATTTAATGATCTTGATTCTAAATAAACTGGAAAAATATACATTTTATATGCAGTATATTTCCTGTGCCATCAGAACTATTATATAAAAAATTGCTACTATAAAATGTTCCCAGAACTAATAATAAGTTAATAGTAAGGTATTTTCTAAACAAATGTACAATATTGTACTAATTTCAAATATACTAATTCTCATGCTCTTAAAATAGGGAAAATTATATCTTTAGAATATAAAAATAATTGGAGTGGAGTGTGGAGTGGAATGGGATAGGATAGAAATAGGAATAGAATAGAGTTCTTTATTTGACCATGTGATTACATGCACAAGGAATTTGTCTCCTGTGCAGAATTTCTCATTGCATATGCAAAGCAGCAGAGTAATAATAATCATAATAACAATACCAATAAAGTTTAGCAAGCAAGGATAATAATAATGCTACAGCCATACAACATAGGTAAATGTACACAGACAGTAGACAGTACTGTGAGAATTAGGTGTTCAGCAGAGTGATGGCACAAGGGAAGAAATGGTCTCTGTGTCTAGTTGTTTTGGCATGCAGTGCCCTATAGCAGCATCCCAAAGGGAGGTTAAAACAGTTTATGTCCAGGATGTGAGGGGTCTGCAGATATTTTCTCAGCCCTCCTTCTGATCCACACAATATACAGATCTTATATGGAAGGCAGGCTGGCTGCAGTTGTTCTTTCTGCAGTTGGCATCTGTACCTGTCCTGTTTGGTTGCTGTACCAATCCAGACACTTACAGAAAAACAAATTGCTCAATAATTATTCTATAAAACTATACCAACAGCTCCTGAGGCAGTCCAAACTTCATTAATTGATGCTAAAAACATACTTTGTTGTAATTTTAAAATGCTAGTTCTATTGTTAAGTGTCCACTTTAAATCCTGGAAGATTATAGAACCCCAAAACTTGAAGGATTCTACAGCTGATACTGTGCTGACAAATATAGTAAGAGGTGGTGGAATAAAAGAGTTCCTCCTAAAATCCACTATCTTCTCTATAGTTTTTGAGCATGTTCAGCTCCAGATTGTTCCAGCTGCACCACAGGTCGAGTTGTTCAACTCCTGTCTATATGCAGACTCATTACAATCTTGAATGAGGCCAATGACCATTGTATTATCTGCAAACTTCAATGCTCTAAAGAAGGTTACCTTAAGATGCAGTCTTAAGGTATATATATATCTATATATATATAGAGAGAGAGAACAACAACAGAGAGAGCAACCCTGAGCCTGTGCTCATTGCCTGGGTACTAGATGTAATTTTCCCTAGCTTCACCTGTTGCTTCCTATCTGTCAAAAAGCTTATGATATACCGGCAAGTATGAATAAGCATAGTGATCTGAATCAGTTTAGAGTGAAGAATTTCTGGAACAATGGTATTAAATGATGAGTTGAAGTCTATACATAGGTCCCCAGATATTAGGTGTTGTAAGATACAGTGCAATATCATATTGACAGCATCATCTGTCCACCTATTTGCTCTAAAGGCAAATTGCAGGGTGTCTAACAGCAGGTCCATGATGAATTTCAAGTGGGCCAGCAGTAACCTCTCTAAGTTAGCTTCATAACTATAAATGTCAGAACAACCAGGCTGTAGTCATTCAGCTCCTGATGAAGGATTTGTTAGGAACCAGGATGATATTTAAGTAAGAAGAGACATAATACATCTCAGTGATTTATTAAAAATCCATGTGAAGTTGGGGACCAGTTGTTCAGCATAGGCTTTCAAACAAGGAGTTACTCGATCTGGGCATGGTGCTTTTCCAATCTTTTGAAATAGACCTCAAACATCTTTTTCTGAAATCACCAGAGGTAGGACCCCTGGAGGAAGATGGAGGATGTAGATAGATGAAGGAAGATTGATGACTTGGTGTATCTTGGGTGAGGTAGGTAGTGGTAGATGACAATTATTTCTTCTTAAACACACAGTAGAACACATTTAGATTATCAGTCGGTTGATATTTTCTAAACAAATGGACAAATTCCAAATATACTAATTCTCATGCCTCTTAATATAGGGAAAATTATATCACTAAATGGTTAAAAAAACTGTAATTAACTTTGTCATGTAAAATAAATCCTTGTCTATATTTAACTCCATTTGTACCATTACCTTCAAATGATTAAATAACTTTCAAAATACTTAAAGTTGGCACGGAAATACTGTATATGTCCAATTCACTACTCCTCTCAAAAATGTAACAAGTCCTGGAGAGTATTCAAAGTAATATGAGAAGGTGGTTCCAAATTATCAAATAATGCATAAGAAATACTGTCTTCTTAAAATGTTGGAAGCTACAATTATTTATTTCCTTCAATGTCTTCAAAATCTTCATCTCCCACTAATTGAGCATCCTTTACTATTGGTCTAGCTCAGGGGTGGGCAAACTTTTTGACTCGAGGGCCACAATGGGTTCTTAAACTGGACCGGAGGGCCGGAACAAAAGCATGGATGGAGTGTTTGTGTGAACTAATATAAATTCAAAGTTAGATTACTTCACGTAGCCTTCTGGGAGAGCAAGAGAACCCTCCGCTCTTTCAGCTCCGCGGGCCGGATAGAACAGCCGAACGGGCCAGATCTGGCCCCCGGGCCGTAGTTTGCCCATGGCTGGTCTAGCTTCTACTTCTGCTTGAGAGCCCTCCTAAGTGGCATTTCAGGGTACATTTTTTAAAATACTGAATCCTAGCTAGGAACCAACATGGTTAGCACTAGCACTTACTCCCAACCACATGCCTGTATGTTCAAAATACTTCAGAGTATGGTCAGTTTAATATGCTTCTTTCACTAAATTAAACTGAAAATAATTCCCATTAAATAGTTTAACTTAATAGTAATACATACATGATGATGACATTTCATAAATAGAACAAATTATACCACTTGCATAATGATATCACACAAATCATGCCAATAATATATTTTGCATTATTTACACAATGAATTAAGTAAATCATAAGAGAAATGTGGCATACTGCATGAAGAATTCCTTGCATCAAGATCTGGTAAACTGAAGTTTTGCTGTTTCCTGAACACTCTTTATATCAGGGATGTCAAACTCGATTTCATTGAGGGCTGCATCAGGGTGTTGTTTGATCTCGGGGGTTTCAAGATGGGCATGGCCAGCTCAATGTCACTCATATTGGGGGTGCCTATGGTAGTCCGAGAACTCTGCCAGCGAAAATGGGCTCCCAAGCTCCCTTTTTGGCTGTGATGGCCTCTTGCAACCCTCTGCCAGCGAAAATGGAGTTCCATTTTCACGGGCAGAAGCACTGTGGGCCAGTCCTTTGCTGTTTCTAGGGTAGTCCCGCGAGCCACATCTAAGCACCCCGCGGGGCCAGATATGATTTTTAAAACAGTTAAATGCTATCCATTAATATTTTGTTGAATGTTTTGACAATAATATATATCTCATCCACTTTAAAGTGTCAACAATTACACAAGACGTCATTTACATATTTTTATACTTAGTTTGCTATTACATTACAATTATTACATATTACATTCCCTATTAATTCACTATTTCTTATTCCATATTTATACCACTCATTACATAATATATTTTCTGTTGATTCTACATTCAGTATATATAATTTCATATCCTTTACTTAATTATAGTACTACTTTTTTTCCTATTCTCAAACATGCATACCAGGCATCCCAGACTGAGTAATATATCGATTCCTCTTTATCTTTTAATTCTAAGATCAGCCTGTCCATTTCTGCGCAGTCTAATATTTTCTTCATCACTGCTCCATCTTGTGGTGTATCTCCCTGTTTTCAGTGTTGGGCATATGAGATCCTAGCAGCGGTTATTATATGTAGAATGATATATCTGTCAGTTTTACTATATTTTCCTTTTATTATGCCCAATAAAAATAGTTCTGGTTGAAATTCAATTTTTTGTTTTATTATTTCTTGCAGCCAAATTCAAATCTTATTCCAATATTTTTTAACTTCCAGGCAGGTCCACCACATATGAAAGTATGTACCCCTTTCTTTCTTGCATTTCCAGCATTCCAGATTTTGATTAAAAAACATTTTGAACAGTCTAGCGGGGGGTAGATGCCACTTATAAAGTATTTTGTACATATCTTCTCTATACACTGTAGATAGTGTTAGTCTATAATTTGTATAGACTATAATTCCCACATTTTTTGCCCAGGCTACCATCATTTGTTTAACTACTTCTTCCATTTTGAAATTTAAAAGGAAATTATATAATTTGGATATCATCTTTTTTTCTGTTCCTTGTAAAATTTTATCTAATTGTTGTTTGTCCAAATAAAATCCATATTCTTCTTTGTCTTTTCTATACCTTGCCTGTACCTGAATATATGGCCATCAGTCAATTACTATCTTCTGTTTTAACTCCTGTATTGTTTTTAATCTTCCTTGTTTGTTGAGCAAGTCCTTGTATTTCCTCATTTTAGCCAGTTCCATTGCATTTGGGTGTATTAATGCCTCCATCATTGACAGCCAACCTGGTATTTTAGTATAGTGGTTCTTCTTCATTTTATTCCGTATTTGAATAAGTGCATCCTTAATTTGGTACCTTTGAAAGTAGGTGTGTTATTTATTTTCCCCTTCCCATAAAAAACTATGCCACCCTCTTTGCAGGTCAGGTTCTTCTATTAATAGTATTCTTTTGTTCTCTAAGTTGATCCAATCGCTTATTCATACCATAGCTGCTGCCTGATTATATGTTTCCCAATCTGGAAGTCCAAAGCCACTTCTCTCTCTTTTATCCTGTAACAATTTCATTTTAATTCTAGCTTTTTTCCCAGCCCAAACAAATTTAGCTATTATTTTATCCAATCCCCCCCCCCAAATTTATCTAATTTTACCAGTACAGTTTGAAATAGATATAGTACTTTTGGTAATACAGACATTTTAACTGCCGCAATTCTTCCCATTAGTGAAATCTGAAGTTTTCCCCATATTTCCAATTCCTTTTTTATTTGTGTCATTAATTTGTTATAGTTATTTTCTTTCACTGAGGAACATCTTCATGTTAGCCAAATACCAAAATATTTTACGTTTTTAACTATTTGCATTCCCAATCTTTCTTTTAATTCCTTCTATTTATCTGTCAAATTTTTGGTTAATATCTTCATTTTGTTTTTATTTATTTTAAGCCCCATTGCTGAATTCTTCCATTTCTTTTATTAATGCAATCCCGGTTTCATCCGGTTCCTCTAAGAAAAATACTATATGATCAGCAAATGCTTGTATTTTTCTCTTTTCTCATTGTAACCCCTTTAATTTCTTTGTTCCTTCTAATGTTCATTAATAAATTTTCTAATGCAAGGATAAAGAGTAGGAGTGACAATGGACATCCTTGTCTTACTCCTTTGTTTATATTAAATGCTTCTGTTCTATCTCTGTTTAGTAACATGCTGTCTGTCCGAGTCGAATAGATTGCTGATATCATCCTAATGAATTTGTCCTCAAAGTCCATGGCTTTTATGTTTTGTAAAGAACTGCCAATTTACATTATCAAACGCTTTTTGTGCATCCAAGAACACCAATGCTGCTTGTTTTCCGGAGTGTATCTCATAATATTCTAGGACATTTATTAATGTTCTGGTATTGTTTTTAATTTGTCTATTTGGTAAAAATCCATTCTGGTCATTATGTATAATTTTATTTAATATTCTTTTAAGCCTTTCTGCAATTATAGTCATAAGTATCTTATAGTCAACATTCATTAGTGATATGGGCCTGTAATTTTGAATTTGCTGATGGTCTGTATCTTCTTTTGGGATTAATGTAATGTAGGTTTCCTCCCATGATTTGGGTAATTTTGCTGTTGCTAGGGTTTCATTGTATAATTCTAACATTTGTATTTCTAATATTTCTTATAATGTTTTATATAACTCCCCCGGGAGGCCATCTGGTCCTGGTGTCTTATTATTTTTCTGTGTCTTAATTGCCTCCTGTAATTCTATTAATGTTATCTCCTTATTCATCATTTCCTTACTTTCTTCCAAAATTGTAGCTAACCCTTTCCTTTTTAAATACTGCTGGATGTTTTCTTCTATTATGTCTTCCTGCCTATATAATTCCTCAAAAAAAGTTTTAACGACATGTTTTTTCTTTTCCATCTGATGTTGTAGTATGCCATCAGCATCTTTCAGTTGCTGTATCAATCTCCTCTCTTTCTCTTTCTTTAATTTGTAGGCTAACTACCTTCCTGGCTTATTCACATGTTCAAAGTGATTTTGCTTCACCCCTCTCATATTTTGTACCCATTCTTCTTGCATCAGTATATTCAATTTGTGTCTAATCATAGCTCTTTCTTCATTTATTACCCTGTTGTGCAGTTCTTTTTGTAGTGTTATTTCCAAATCTGTAAGTGTATTTTGCAATCTAGTTTGTTTTTCTTTCTTTTCTTTATGTCTTTGTGCTGTGTATGAAATTGTTAAGCCTCTTATGTATGCCTTTGTAGTGTCCCATAAGTTCTGAACTGACATTTGTTGTTTCCTATTTTCTCTTAAGAAGATCTCTAATTCTTTTTCATCATTTTGGCATATTCTTTTTCTTTCAGAATTCCTTGATTTAACATCCGTCTTTTTTCCCTTTTTTGTCCTTTCCAACTTATTTTAATAGGGTTGTGATCTGCCCATGTGTTTATCTCAATTTCTACTTCCTTTATATTTTGTTCTAATTCCACATTCATCCATATCATATCTAATCTTGACCATGATTTTTGTGGTACAGAATAGAAATTAAATTGTTTTTTATCTGGATTCATTTCCCTCCATACGTCTCTCAATCCAAATTCATTTGTCATTTCATAGAATACTTTCGGTATGTTTTCCTTTTCTTCTTACCTACACTATTGCTCACATGATCTTTTTTGGGGTTCACTACTACGTTAAAATCGGTTACCAGACATATATTTCATACTCCATCTCTGTCAGTTTCCTATATAGTTTACGATAAAATCCCTCCTGTTTTTCATTTGGTGCATATATAACTGTAAATAACACTTTCTTATAATGTATTATTAGTTCAAGCATTAAAATTCTGCCCTCCTCATCTGCATAAACCTGTTTAGATTATAGTTGTTTTCTAACATATACTGCTATCCCTCTTTTTTTTATTGAGCCAAAGATACATATAAATTTCCCAATTTTGTTGATTCCAGAACTTTACTATAGTGTTTTTGTATGTGTGTTTCCTGAAGACATATGATGTCTGTGTTTTGTTTCTGTAGTTTAGTTAATATTTTTTTCCTTTTTGTTGGTGAATTTAAGCTGTTGACATTAATGGAGATTAGTTTAATTTCTTCTTCCATCCTACTTTTAGTATGTTACTTGTTGGTGTCTATTCGTTCTTACTTCTCTTTGTTGTCTGGTTCTTATGCCCTCTTTTTCTTGTTGTTCAACTTCTTCCTGTTCCCTTTCTTCTTGTTCTATTTCTCTTTCCTCTGACTGTTGTTCTTCCTGACTTCTACTCTCAACTTCTTCTTTGCTGGCTTGATCTTCTTCTGATACTACATAGAGGTCATAGAATTCCCTTGCTTTCTCTACACTATCTATTTTAAACTTCTTATCCTGCCACGATATCAGTATCCCTTCTGGGATGAGCACCTAAATAAGATGTTATGTTTGTTCAATTGGGATGCCAAGAAACGATAATTCTTTCTATACTCTCTTATTCTTCTTGGAATTTGTTTTAATGTCATGATTTCTTTTCCCTTAAAAACCAATGGCTCGTCTCTCGTTATTTTGTATATTTTGTCTCTTATGAGTTTCTTCGAGAATCTTATGTGGACCTCTTGCGGCAGCTTAAAGTATCTCGCATAGTTGGTGTATTTTTTTCTATGTTTTTAAACTGTTTAAAAATCGAATAAAGTTTGTTTAACAATTAATTCAGCATGCCTACCAGATACTAATCAATTCAAATCTTTTATGGACCAGCATAATTAAGATGGGGTATTAAAAAAGCATAAAGGATAGATCAAGAGTAAAAATAAAAATCTAAATTTACTGTTTCTATGAGTCCACAGCCACAGGGACATTATCTTTCCAGGTAAAGAATCTTTCTTTATTAGCTTTCAAGGATATCTGAGGGAAAGAGATGACAACATGCCACAGTAAAGAGCCTTCTGTATTTAACTACTGTTTAGTTGAGGTGGCAGTTACTATCAGATTCACTGGCAATAATGTTTGGGGCCTGGCTAGCTTCAATTTGAGTTCTGTGTCTGTTATGTACTGTTTAATGAGTGTTTTATCTGATCGTATCCATGCTAAGTAGAAGCCTGTGGAGAAGTTCAAAGATATGATTTTAGTTCTATTTCCTGTTTCCATGTCGACTGAAAATCACTTGTTATTAATCAGGCAAAACCATGTTAAAAAGATAGCTTGAGGCAATAGTTGAGCATGGTCACCCACACTTTACATGGTCTTCACTTTCATGAAACTGGTCTCTAGTCACAGGATGGAATTAAGGGACACAATTAGGCACTTGAAAGGGGGATGTTAAAAATCATTTTGTACAAATTCTAATAGTGCAACAATGGAAAAGGGGCCTAATTGGACTTCATAGAGAAGTTGTACTAATAGCTTAAAGTAATTTGAGAGCTGCAGGTATATATCTGCTGCGCATGCCTAGCAAAATGGCCGCGTTCCGCTGAGCTCCGGAACAGCTTGTGGGCTTGCGGCTATCTGGGAGGGTGGCGAGGGGGTTAGCACCCCCCCACGGTACCTGCTTCGGCGTGGGATACCCCCAGGAAGGGACGAGATCCTTTGCCGGGGGTTCTTCTTGCCGCGGCTGCTGGCCTGCCTTGTGGAAGGGCTGGTGTCTTCTTCCGGGCCCTTGAGTCACTTGTGGCGCTCATGTGACTCAGCACAGGGCCGCGGATGTGGAGGCGGGCAAAGCAGCGGAGGTCTCGGCGGCTCTGAGCTCGGCGTTTTCCCCCCTTGGTGGACTTCCGAATCCTGGAGGCTGTGGAGGCTTCATTGGAGACTGGAACTGGGTGAGGAGGCCCTGGAAGTGCGGAGGTGTCCGGTGTTCCCAGGCCTCTCTGGAACGACGGGACATCGATGTGGTTGCGGCCGGCCCTCGGCCTTGTGTTCTGCTGGTCGGAGGGCCACCGTGGTTTGGAGGCCTCCCTAGGATTGTTATTTGCCCCAGGAATGTTCGGGGAGCGGCCATGGGGACAGCCATGGGCCTCTCGAGAGAGGGGGAATTGCAGCTGGTTCCTGTTTGGTGGCGGTGGGCGGTGGCTTCGGCCCCTCCCCTGGGCCAACGGGACCTTGCTGGTTCCACCTTGGCTGGTGATGGGGGCGGTGGAGATGCCGGCTGTTTTGTCCATGGGGAGGATTGGAGCCTGGCAGGTGACCCTGGGGACCTGAGGAAGATCAGAGGTGTTGGTCCCAGGGTTGCCGCCGGTCCTTGGTCCTATCCTGGATGTTTTTTTTTGCTGGAGATCTGCCTGCCAACCACTCGACCACCACCCTTCTGTGACCATCGCTGCCTGAATTCTGGACCTGTCTATCATGGTCTGTTGCTATCGTCTATCTGCCCCCCACTTGTTCCTCCTCCTTTGTCATCATTATTATCCCGAATTGCAAGGTACCTTTTTTTTTCCCACTGGGAATGAACCATCTGCAGTGTACCTTAGGCCATGTAGGGGCGATTTGGACACCCGGTGGCCCAGGTTTGAGCTCCCAGTGTTGGCACTCAACCTCGAACTTGGTCAACGGTTATGAGACTTTTGTTGTACTCCCTGCTGGGTGAGAGACCAGCGGGGAGGGACACGTTGTTCTTTTAGGACCCTTTTAACATCTTACCATCAGCCTAACCGGAACGTGTTGGGATGCCCGCGGTGAGAGAGCGTGGCCCAGTCTAGACTGAGATTTGTTCATCTGTCACCGGTCTGCCGTGAGAGGGCAGCCTGGCTTTTTTGAGCCTGGACTCTCCAACCGTTTTTACCATCTTGGTCCTACCAAGTTCTCTAAACCCAGACTTTATTGCCGCCTTGTCATTACCACTCTCGACAATCCCTATGCTTGTTCCTTAATGCCCTTCCATTATGTGATCTTATTTGGTTGCGGAATTGTATGCCCTGAGGAGACTCCCTTCCTCTTAGGCTTGGCCTGTTACACTATCTTCTGCTTACCTCGAGGATGGGTCTTGGAACCCAGAGAGATGGCATGATAGGGGGGTGGGGTATGGGTGGGGTTCTGCTATGAAAAAGAGGGTCACTTGGGCCCCCTTAGTCAAATTTTTAACTAAATGTTTAAGAAGGCTAGGGAGGAGGGTGGGTAATGATCCCAGGGATATGGGTCTCAGCCCGTGCATGGCGGGGGCGGGGGTTGGGGGCTGCCAGGGCTCGGGGTGTGAGTGTGGGGACCGCTGATTCCCAGGGTGGTTGGGGTTGGCAGGAGGCGTCAAGGCATAGGGCCATATGTGCTGGGAGCACGCCCGCCATCTTTGTGCGGGTGGCATGCTCCGACCCTATGGCCTCCTCCCAGGGGGCATGGGAACCGGACCCTGGGCTTAAGCTGGTGTATTTTAATGCCAGGTCTGTGGCTAATAAGTCTCCCCTCCTCCAAGAGATCATTGAGGAGGAGGCTGCGGACCTGGCTTGTATCACCGAGACCTGGTTGGGCCCAGAGGGAGGTGTCCCTCTGGCTGATCTGTGCCACCGGGTTTCCGGGTTTTACACCGGCCACGGGCCCAGGGAAGGGGTGGGTGGTGGTGGCTGTGGTTATGCGGGAGACCTTGTTTCCAAGGGAGGTCACTGTTCCAGAGATAGGCAGGAGTGAGACCCTCCTCCTGAGGTGGGGACCTAATGGTCGGGTGGGCCTGCTGCTCGCATACCTTTACCCCAGCTGTGTGACAGCGGCCCTGCCTGGGCTTCTCAACGTCCTCTCGGGGGTGGCGTTGGAGTTCCCGGGCCTTATAGTCCTGGGGGACTTCAATTTGCCCTCCCTGGGGGGAGCGTCGGGTTTGGCCCAGGAATTTATGGCTTCCATGGAAGCCATGGGCCTGACCCAATTGATTCAAGGCCTGACTCATGAGGGGGGAAACACTCTCGACCTAGTTTTTGTCTCCGAACAGTGGCGTAGTGACAGAGGGCAAGCCACTTTTATGACACTGCCCGTTCCATGGTCTGATCACTATCTCCTACGGCTGGTCTTCCAACAAGCCACCCCCCACTGCTGGGATGAGGAGCCACTTAGATGTTTCCGCCCCAGATGCCTGATGGACCCTGAGAGGTTCCAGACGGAACTGGGGTTCTTTCCCTCTTCCCATGCCCACAGCTCTGTCAAGGATCTGGCAGCCGCTTGGCAACAGGCTGCGTTGGATGCCCTCGACAGGGTTGTCCCCATGCATCCCCTCTCACGCCGTGGATCCCGGATGGCTCCTTGGTATACTGAGGAGCTCTGGGAAATGAAGTGTCGTCGGAGGAGTTTAGAGAGCAGGTGGAGGTCCACCCACTCCCAATCCGATCGAGCCCAGCTAAGAGCCCATATTAGGACTTACCTGGTAGCTATGAGAGCGGCGAGAAGGTCTTATCTCTCCGCCCTCATAGCGTCTGCAGATAACCGCCCAGCCGCCCTGTTCCAGGTTACCCGCTCTCTCCTTCGTACAGGGGAGGGGGCAGACCTGTTGCGGGGAAGGGTTGAGGAGTTTGGTCAATATCTGTTGGATAAGATCGCCCGGATTCGGAGCGGGTTGTCCTCTGATTTGCAGTGGTCTGAGGAACGAGATACAGGTAGTCTGGCCAATGTGATCTGGGATGAGTTCGATCCTGTCTCCGAGGATGAAGTGGACAGGATTATGTGGCGGCTGAGTTCCACCACATGTTTGTTGGACCCATGTCCCTCCTGGCTGACTTATGCCGCCAGGGAGGCCACCTGCGGTTGGCTCCAGGCAGTTATCAACGCTTCATTAAGGGAGGGTGTTTTTCCCACCGCCTTGAAGGAGGAGGTGGTGAGACCCCTCCTGAAGAAGCCTGCCCTGGACCCGACCATGTTAGACAACTTTCGTCCAGTCTCCAACCTTCGCTTTTTGGTGAAGGTTGTTGAGAGTGTGGTGGCTCAGCAGTTTCCACTTTTCCTGGATGAAGCGGACTACCTAGATCCGTATCAATTGGGCTTCCGACCTGGTTTCAGCACGGAGACGGCATTGGTCGCGCTGATGGATGATCTCTGGAGGGGCCGGGACAGAGCTTTTCCTCTGTCCTGGTCTATTAGACCTCTCAGCGCTTTTGATACAATCGACCATGGTATCCTTTTGCGATGCCTCGAGGTGCTGGGAGTGGGGCACCGTGCTCGGTGGTTCACCTCCTACCTCTCGAGGCGTCGCATTGGTATTGGCGGGGGCAGAGGTCGCCCCGAGGTGCTCTCGTGTGGGGTCCCTCAGGGGTCAGTTCTCTCCCCCTGCTATTTAATATCTATATGAAGCCACTGGGTGAGATCATCCGTGGTTTCGGGTGAGTTACCACCAGTACGCAGATGACACCCAGCTGTACATCTCCACCCGAACCAAATCAGTGATGCCCTCTCCTGATGACCCAGTGCTTGGATGCGGTGCGGATCTGGATGCTGCGGAACATGCTTCGACTCAACCCGGCCAAGACTGAGTGGCTGTGCATATCGGCATCTCAGCCCAGTCAGGAATATCCATCTTTGGCCATAGGGGGAGCGGTGTTGCCCCCTGTGGATAGGGCGTGGAATTTGGGGGTCCTCCTGGATGTTCGGCTCCGGTTGGAGAAGCAGGTGGGAGCCGTCACCAGGGGGGCCTTTGCCCAACTCCGTCTTGTTCGCCAACTACGCCCATTCCTGGACCGGGATGCCCTGCGCACAGTCACTCATGCCCTTGTTACCTCTAGACTCGACTATTGCAACGCTCTCTACTTAGGACTGCCCTTGCATACCATCCAGAGACTGCAGCTGGTGCAGAATGCGGCGGCACGGGTGGTGATGGGAGTTTCCCGATTCTCGCATGTTACCCCCCTCCTGCGCTGCCTGCATTGTTTGCTGGTTGCGCTCCAGGTGAGATTCAAGTTTTTAGTTTTAACATACAAAGTCCTTCACGACATGGGTCCTCAATATTTAAGGGAGCGACTCCTGCCGACATCGAATGCCAACAGCCCTGTGCGAGCACACAGGCAAGGACTCCTTGGGGTCCCATCGGCGGGCCAATGCCGGCTGGCGGTCCCCCGACGAGCCTATTCTGTCGTGGCCCCTGACCTCTGGAACCAGCTCCCCCTGGGGCTCTGCCTGGCCTCTGACCTCCGCACCTTCCACCATGATTTGAAGACCTGGTTGTTTGATCAATCCGGGCTGTGACCTTTTCTTTCCTGGTTTTTTTTTATATTTTTAATGTATTTTAAATTTGTTTGGGATTGTAATTGGGTTTAATCGCTTTTTAATTATTTATTGCTGTTGTTTCTTAGTTGTGAGCCGCCCCGAGTCTTCGGAGATGAAGCGGCATACAAGTCCCAATAATAAATAAATAAATAAATAAATGAATAAATATAGTACCCATATCTCATCTTAAGGAATTTAATGATGGTAGATGAGCACCTGCCTGCAAAATGAAGGACTACTCCCCAAGATAATTGAACAGGAGACCTATTCAGTCTTGGAGCAATCTATTCTCCAGGAATAGCTCTTTGGTACCAATCACAAACCTCTCTGTATTAATGCCATAAGAACTAATATTTATTTAAATATTCATTTTAGAGGATTTTTCTTGATGTGATTTACTTGTTAGTGTTTTATCAGTGGTAGTGTCTGTTAAGCAGAGCAACCAAAACATAACCCAATGTAGGTAATATTTTTATATACGGAATACTATTAAGAAAGTCATAGTAAGAAAATAAATGAAAAGTTAAATAATAATAATAAATTATAATTTCTAAAATATAAA
Source organism: Naja naja (assembly GCA_009733165.1). Classification (NCBI taxonomy): domain Eukaryota; kingdom Metazoa; phylum Chordata; class Lepidosauria; order Squamata; family Elapidae; genus Naja; species Naja naja. Next base: position 50,509,062 of record CM019151.1, read on the forward strand.
TTTTTGAAGTATCAAGTCATAAACTAAAATATAATGTTGCTAATATAATAATTAATTTCTAGGCCACAAGTGTCTATACTGAGGAAAACAATTTTAACTTAAACATACTCAAACACTGGCTAAGAAATGGCAGAAGTTAAATATAAATTTCCTAGGTCATACAGTTTTAAACCATACCATAAACTTATATGCTCAGACGTACCATTCAGTACTGAGAATATAAAACTGCAATTTATCTAAATTGACTAGATTAGCTAAGCGTTACAAGAAAAATACTATTTGGTATAACAGAGATGACATTTCACAGAACTGTGTTTGTTTTCTATAGTTCCTATGGAACTATATAAATAATGTCAGAACTAATTTCTAGTCCATGAGTATCTGTAGTAAGAAATATAAATTTAATACAATACAATCAAACCTACAATACAATCAAACCTTTCATCAATATGGCTAAAGGGAGGAAAGCTTAAAAATACATTTCCTAGTTCACACAATTTTAAAGCATAAAATTACTTGTATACTAAGAAGCATCATTTAATTTTGAGAACAAAAAATTGGAATTTATCTAAAATGACTGTGCTACTTAAACATTAAAAAAGATGACACTTGCAGAAACATGTAAGGTTTGCCATTAACCATATTGTGAAGTATGAGGTTGATACAACAGTAGTAGGTCTTATTCAGGATGACAATGAGGGTGCTTACCGCAAGGAGGTAGAGGATTTGATGAACTTGTGTAATAAAAACAGCTTCATTTTAAATGTAGGAAAAACAAAATAAATCATTGTCGATTTCAGAAAAAGGAAGGCACAACCTGTGTGTATTGATGATTCAACAGTGGAGGTGGTTAGTAGCATCAGATTTCTGAGTATGCAACTAACAAGGGTTCTGACCTAGGCTTCCCCAAAAAGCACTAAGCAGACTTTTTGTCCCGGCAAAACCCTTTTATTAAATGAAAGTGAATTTCTTGCATTCACATTCAGTCAAAGGCCTGGCAAACAGTCTTTCAAGGATCTAATTAGGAGCACAGCCTAGAGAGCTGCCAAGTAAATATATCAATAGTTGAGCATGCTTGGATTGGAAATTGTTTTCCAAAAACAGTTTGCTTTATGGATGGAACAGTAGGTTTAAAAATAGTAGATAAAATGTAGTGAGGGCAGCAGAGATTTAGGGAAAGCTGTTTGTTTATTTTGAATGTGTAGAAAGTAATGTTTTTGTCTATTCCTTCTCTATGCTGCCTTCTTTTCAAAGGAAAATTACTAAATGAAAAATTAACTACTTTTTATAATCAAAACCAAGCCAACCTTGATATCCAACAAAAATGCTTTGGATGATTTGGCCATTAGCAATGTGATTCACTGACAATAAATGCACTATACTCAAAGGCAACATTTCGAACTAAATTCTGAACTGATGGTAACTGAAGTAGAAAAATATATTGATAAAAAGCCGAGTTAAAAATTTGGAACAAATTAGCATCTGCAATAAGAAGATAAAATCTATTTTTAGAGATCATTTGGAACAAAACTGAAAATTAACTGTCAATATAATATCTCAAATAAATATATTATCAAACTGTATCTGTGATAGTCATTTCAATTCAAGATAGCATTTGAAAATTTAAATGGGTACAGAATAGGCTAGCTATAATATGCAGGGAACTGGAGATCCTCTATGATCAACTTGGACTGAAGGCTGGTAATCTAGAAAAAAAGCATAGTAAAGGGACTATGATAAAGAAGAAAACAGGTATAAATAACAATATCTCAATGGAATTCTCCCTACCATCACAACTGATGAAGATTCTTGGATGAGACATAAAACGTTTTATACTTTTTGCACACTGCTGCCTCATATTTAAGTGATTGTCCACTAGGACTCCGAGATCTCTGTCACAGTTACTACTATTGAGTGAGGTACCACCTATACTATATCTGTGCATTTTGTTTTTCTGGCCTAAATGTAGAACCTTACTTTTTAGGATATAAAACTTATTTTTTGTTAGCATTGTAATTCATGTTTTGAGGAGAGTGGAGTTAGTTAAATATATATTTTACTGTATATGAAATTATCGAATACACTACTACAAGATGCACACAAGATTGCCAACCTTATGGGCAACCTCATAAAAAAAATCAATCAGACATACAGTATATTTATCAATGACCACCATTCAAGATAGCAATATAACTCCAATATGTCACATACCTGATCGTTGTTTTCTTGTCATTGTGGAACAGAAAGAATGCTGATGACAAGGTTTCATTTTGATAATAAAAATATGTCTTCTTTTCTTAAAGCCTATAAACTAATGCATCTGTCCATCTTTAAAACACTTTATGTTTTGTTGGAAATTTGGAAAAATCCAACAGAGGGTAAAAAACAAATGTCTCTAAAAACTGGAAACATAGGAAGTTTCTAAGCTATGCACATTTGAGGTATTATACACTACTACTACTAATAATGTAAACAGATATTAAGCTTATAGAAGAATAACTCAAAAGCTAAAGCAGTTAATTGAAATTTCACCATCATGTGACCACTGTCTTTGATAACAGAATTTAAGCTGATGGCATTTATTTTATGTATAATGTCATCACTCCAAAAATCTTGTTCTGACAATATTTTTATTTCTGTGATACTATTTAACCCACAATCCTTAGTTATGTATAGACAAATTCAAGTTAAAATTGTTTGAATAAAAAAAATTATTGCAATAATTGATTAACAATTGCTGACTTGTTTTAAGTTCCTTTTAAATATTGAAATGATTAATACTTAAGTTTTCTTGATTGAAGAATTCTAATATATATCTCAAAATATTATCCTTACAAATGCTGATAGATATAGCATCAATAACACTTATGTTGTCTCATACTCCAAGAAAGTCGATTACTACTGTAGTTTTGAATGAGTAATACGAATTCAAACTTCCCCAAATATTTCATAGACTTTTTAAATAATATTAAGTAGACTATATTATTTCACCAAGGGCCTTGGTGGCTCAGGCTGTTAATAGCCTAGCCCCTAGTTCCAGCTGCCTGTAATTATTGCAGGCTCGAATCCCACCAGGCTCAAGGTTGACTCAGCCTTCCATCCTCTCGGGGTAGGTAAATTGAGGACCCAAGATTGTTGGGGGCAATTAGCTGACCTTGTAAAAATGCCGCTTAGTAATAAGCAGGCATCATATACAATGGAAGGAAGGCTATTGCTGAGCACACTGGGTTGTATCCCAAAAATTGTAAGCCGCCCTGAGTCTCCGGAGAAGGGCGGCATATAAATGTAATTAAATAAATAAATAAATAAATAAATAAATAAATAAATTTCTGAATTACTGTTTGCATGTGGAAAGCAAACCTGAGAAAACAAATAGAAGGGAAACTCTACTTGCTTTCCGCAAAGCCGTTAAGACCTGGCTTTGTCAGAAAGCATGGAACTGAGACTCTATTCTTCCCTCGTGTATGTCTGAATGGTATGAATTAGTTTTTGATTTTATATTGTATAGGAAAATGTTTTATCTTGTTGTACGCCGCCTTGAGTTCCCGGATGGGGGAAGTGAGGCGGGATATAAATTTAATAAATAAATAAATAAACAAACAAACAAACAAACTCATCAAATTTGCAGACAATACTAAGCTTGCAGCAATAGCCAACCCTGTAGAAGACAAGCACAAGATCCAAAAAGATCTTGACAGACTTGAACACTGGATCCTATCTAATAAAATGAAATTCAGTGTAGATAAAAGTAGCATTTTACACTTAGGCAAGAAAAACCAATGATATACATACAGACTAGATGAAACTAGGCTTAATGCCAGTAACTGTGAGATGGAAACTAACTAAGAAGAGAAGCAACTTAGAACAAAGTTCCAGTGGACAATCACTTAATTATGAGTCAACAGTGTGCAGCAGCAGCCAAAAAAGCCAATAGCATCCTAGGTTGTATTAATAGAGAGAGAGAATCAAGATCATGTGAAGTGTTAGTACCTCTTTATAATGCCTTAGTATAAGACCACACTTAGAATACTGCATCCAGTTCTGTTCACTACAATATAAAAAGATGTTAAGATTCTAGAAAGAGTGAAGAGATGAGAAACAAGAATTATTAGGGGGCTGGACCCTAAAACATATGGTTACTGGAATTGGCTATGTCTAGTTTAGTAAAAAGAAGGACTAGGGGAGACATGATAGCAGTGTTCCAATATTTGAGGGGCTCCTACAAAGACGAGAGATTCATTTTCCAAACTACCAAAAGGCAAGAGAAGAAATAAAGGACGGAAACTAACTAAGAAGAGAAGCAACTTAGAACTAAGGAGAAATTTCTTAATGGTGAAAGCGATCAATCAATGGAATAGCTTGCCTTCAGAAGTTGTGGGTGCTCTATCACTGGAGGCTTTCAAAAAGAGACTGGACAACCATTTATCTGAAATGGTATATGGTCTCTTGTTCAAGCAGGGGGTTGGACTAGAAGACCTCCAAGGTCCCTTCCAATTCTATTATTCTATGTTCTATGACTAAGTTTATGCACAAACAACATTACAAATGAGAATTCCTGATTTGTAAATAAGCTACTTAGACCATTAGACTGTACTACATGAGCTTTCCTATCTCACTATATTGTTGAAAAGCAACTAAGCAATATTCAAGATAATTATCATATTTTATTATTATTATTATTATTATTTATTTAGACTTGTATGTTGTCCTTTCTCCCTAAGGACTCAGGGCGCTATAAAACTCAATACAAAAATTTACATTAAAAAACAATTAAACAATTACAAACCTAATAGTGATAAAATAATTAAGATTAAAATTAATTAAAATAACTCTAAAACAACCCTCCCCCCCTTGGTCAGTCCAGACTGGCCTGTTGAAAGAGCCAGGACTTCAGGTCACAGCGGAAGGAGCAGAGATCAGGGGCCAAACAAAGGCCCAAGGGGAGCTGGTTCCATAGGGTGGGTGCTCCCACAGAGAAGGCCCTACCCCTATTCTATTATTTTAATAGAAATAATCTCCAATACAGAAAAAAAATCATTGTATTCATTTTTCCATTAGATTCTAGGATTTTCTTGTGTTTTGTATTATTATTAATTACAACTATTACAACTATTTTATCTCATATTTCAGAATAAGCATCCTTTTGAAGTACCTTCAAGAAATATGAAAATAATAAATGAAATCATTATTAATATTTAAAAAACATGCAGACTTCCAGGGGCTGATTCATAGGGCAGTGGTGATAATGAAATGGGTGGTGGGAAGATGATCATTGTTCTCCCTTCTTTCTCATTCTTCCCTCTGTCTACAGAAACTCTTTTCTTGTGGTGATGGGTAGTCATGTGGTCATGTCCTTGCAGGGAGTTTGGGGTGAAAGAGGAAAGAATCCTGATTTACTTCTACCACTCTTGTATTAACAGAATTACTTTTTCCCAGTATAAGGAAACATAGCAATATTTTGAAAAAGGTGCTGATAATGGGCAATTAAGGTAATAGCTACAAAGAGCTGAGCTGAATTCTTAGTGGCAATGGGAACATATAATTGTAGTTTTCAAGGCAGCAATATAGAAGTGGTTTGTAATAACTTCTCCTCCTCCCCAGTTTAGCCTATAGCCCTAAAATGTTCTAATGATCTTCCTTAAAATACTAGGTTCTGACGCTACCAAGCATGGGGGATTGACCAAGTTTGCCTAGGCACTATCACTTGCAATAGACAAATGTAAAAAACTGCATGAGGAAATAACTCAATGTTCATGTACGATGCTGCATTAAAACACACATTTACATCTAAATAATATATTATGGATAATTATATCTGTGTACCTGCTTTCTTATTATTATGGAAAGATAGAAAGTTGGAGTACTGACTGAACTGTGTAAACAGTTAAATATGTAGTTCCTAAATTACTCGTTTGAATTCTCCTGCCATTATTTTTTAATCATGAGGGGCAAATTAAAAAGAAAGAATGAAACATCTGCAAGAAAACAACCAAGTTCAGGCAACACTAAGAACTTTACTACTCAAGAACCCTGTCTTACTTCTCCCTATTCCCAGGAATAGATTACCAGCTTTAGGGAAGAAGAAAAGCAGGACCCTTGTTCATCTATCCTGGTATACAAACCATGTAAGTATTTGTAATTTATTTATTTATCCATTCCTATTGGCAGAAAGAGTGAAGCTGGAAAAATCAATCACTATTACACTGATCATTCCAGAAGAAATCAGAAATCTTACTGTAACCTTTGAAAACATTCTCTGTCAAGAAATGTTTCCCCAATGGTTGTAATTTATAATAACTACAGTTTCAGAGGATATGAAATTACACAGTTAAGCTAAATATTAAACAATAACATGAAGCTATTCCCTAGTTAAGCCTATTATTTTGACCATTGTGAAAAAGTTAAACTCTGAATTATTTAAAATAGATAAATCTAAAAAAAAGGCTCAAGTCAATCTATAAAATGGAACTTGGTTTTTTCTACATTTCTCCATAGAGCTTTCCAGTTACTTACATTTTTATTATGTATTTCAGAAAAGGCTCCACTAACAATCCTATTCATAAAGAAGCTTGTTGCATTCACTCATTTATGTTAGAATGCAATTCAGTGATATAAATCAACTTAATAATGTTGAGATTATTTTCACTATATAGATCATCAATACAATTGTTTTTGATGTTTTAGATACATTAGAGTTCCTGTATAAGCTTCAAAAAGGTTTCTAAGTCAAAACAGAATTATATTAGAATTATGTAGTGAATTATTTGCCACCATTCAATATTTAATCCTGGAATGGAAGCCATTGAAACAATCAATAAAGATGAATAAATTGCAATTTCCAACTTGGAAAATCATAACCTTAAATATTTAAAGGCATGTAGTCACTCCCATGGATACTATTTCTATCTCACTTTGGGATTTGTAAATTAATCAATGTTACATTAATAAATTTTCTGAAGGTGATAGGGACTCCTATTCCTTAAATTTTAATAATAGGTTTGGTTACCTTGATATAAATGAGATGAATAATCTAAAAACATTTTAAACAAAAGTATTTCAATTCTACAGCAGCATATTTAAAAACTCTTCTATTCTATTCTTAACAACTCCTGTATAGTACTAGAAATATTGTTATTTTATGAAGCACAATAATTTTATTGTATTACATGTAAAACAAGATGGTGGAATGTTTAATCTACTATAAATAGTTAACTAAATGAATTTTTAATTTGTTTTAATTAATACAAATGACATTGAGTGAATATCTGCCCTATGATCCTCAGGAAAGATCCATTGGGTCCTGATGGGACCCTGCTGAGAATGTTGAAATAAATCAAATATAACCTTGCTCAGTTCCTGGCAAAATGAATACATTTCTCAAGATATAAAATTTAATACCATAAAAATGGAAGGTGGCCAATATGATACCATTTTTAAAAAAGGAACTGAAGTTGCAATCTGGGAAATAATAAGCCACAACTAATATGGTATATGTGATTTTTAAGAAGTCTTGAATAAGGATTCTCATCAAAGGCTCCTGAGTAGACTTAATAGCCATGAGATACAAGAACCCATTTCTAATGAATTATTAAGTGGACTAGAAGGATTAGAAGCTGAAAATAAATAAAATAAATAAAATAAACAAATGCAAGGAGAAACATCAAAAACACTGAATATGTTGAAGGAAAGGAAATTTCAGAAATATTGTGTGGAAGGTAAAACAAGAGAGTGAAAAAACCAGTCTCCTATTTAGGAAAATAAACCCTAAAATTATGTCAATAAGCAAAATTTCACAGAGATAATGACTGTAGTCATGAAATAATGAGATATCTGGTATTTGGAAAAAAGACAAAATATAGACAAAATATTAAAGGGAAAAGACATTACGTTGACAATAAAGTTACATATGATTTTCCCAGTTGTTACATGGCTGTGAAATTGGTTTATCAGCAAGAAGATAAAATGATGTCTTAACTATTTTGCAGAAAATTGCAGAACAAATAATTCAACACTAACAAAAGTAAAACCATTAGATCATTGGAAGCAGGAGTATTTTTAAATTTAAAATCCAAAAATACTTCTGTTTCCATGGTTTTTTACTTTTGTTAGTGTTGCATTATTTGTTTTGCAATTTTCTGCAAAATAGTTAAACATCATTTTATCTTCTTGATAAATTTATCAGGATCAATTTATGTAATGTCCAAAATTGTAAAAACAATGGAGAAGATCCTGGTGTTTGGAGCAATCAAAGGCAAAAGGAAAAGAAATTGAAGGTGACTAACTACTATTATGCAAGCATAAAACAAGAAACTGTGTAGGATTGCTGCTTTTTAACTTCATAAAAGATTTTGACCTAAGGGTAAGTAGCTAAGAGCAGTAAATAAAAGCAAAGTTTGCCAAAGTTTGTAAATAATACCAAAGAGGTTTATAACAAACTTTTTAAAAACTGTATAGACAGCCAAATGGCAAATGTAGTTCAACTGAAATAAGTGTAAATGATGTATATTGGAACAAAATGTCTCTGACTTTATATACATATAGGAAGAATCTGGTATATCTGTAACTACCCAGGAAAAAGAATTTGCGAATTATAATGGATAGTTAATCAAGGTGATGACTTTCATTTCACCTCTTTGTTAGCCATTTTTTGTCCCAAGACAGTTCATTTCATAGTTGGTGGGCTAAACACAGAAAGGACATCTTCTCTGTGGCCTTTAAGCTAGGAATATTTTTAAGAGATCAACTTCTGCATATTTTAAAGACCAGATGGGTTCACACTAAAATAGGCAGGTCCTCAAATGGTTAGATAAAAATGTAGATATTTTGATTAATAAAGCCAATTGTGCCTGGAGAAACAGCTGACAATCAGTGCCATTGACAATGGGAATAATATAATCTTGGTACTGTGTCTTAGTAGCAGACATTTCAGTTAAAGCTTACAAACCCACTTTGTGGATAATATCAAATAGAATACCTTGCAGTGATCTGTGATGGAAAAATGCATGCATAATTATTGTCACACCCAATCAGCCTCCTTACCATTGCTACTGAACTGAAAGTTAAAACTCTAAGAGCATTTCCAAGCTTCAAACCTGATAATGCAATGTCATCTAAAATAAACTATACTCCAGTCTCTAAATTATATTTCTCTTATCAGTGAACAAAACTGTTTAAATTATTCAAAGATGACTTCTTTGCTTGTGCTTCTGCGCATTGCAAAGCACCTTGCCTGATTTGTGCATAGATTTCTATTGGCAAAAATAGTCAATGAATATAAATTTGTGTGATCCCTTCCATATTTTTGCTTCCTTGCTTTTATTTAAATTATCAGTTATATGATGACAAGATTCAGATTGACTGATCCATTGTACAGAAAAGTTGTTTTTATCCTATCTTTCTGTTTTGCTTTGAAGAAATGTAGAACAAGTCATATATACAAAGGGAAAAATAAAAGCAAACTGTCACCTGAAGTTTCAAGGCAAATTGGTAAATTGAGGACCCAAGATTGTTGGGAGCAATAAGCTGACTTTGTAAATATGCCGCTTAGTAATAAGTAGGCATATACAATGGAATGAAGGCTATTGCTGAGCGCATTGGGTTGTATCCCAAAAATTGTAAGCTGCCCTGAGTCTTCAGAGAAGGGCGGCATATAAATGTAATAAATTTTTTTTTTAAAAAGGCAGAGTTTCCAAAGAACCTGAGTTTCTGGATGTTCTAGTACCAAGTAAACTCAACCTGTATTCATTCAGATGGAACTTGTCCTCTGTTGTTCCAAACTACATTATTGTACTATTTTGTTTTACTTACTTTTAGTTTATTCCTAATTTTTCCTGTATGCTGTGAGTCAAATGATCTTGAAGATTCAAGATGCTGTTTATATCACTAGTCCAATAGGAACGGAGTTGTGAAAAATAGAAATGACTGCTTTAAAGAAGAGCAATTAGGAGGCAAAGCCTTGCACATATTTCTATCTTAAAAATCTTCATTTAAAAAATGCCAAGCAGGAAGGCTGGCAAATATGGAATCAATTGAGACTTTATGAAATCAACTCATTTGAGCTCCTCACTTGTAAAAAGAGTAAGATTGTCATCTAAAACGGATTAGCTAAATAGATGTAGTTTATCTATAATAATTATATTTTATAATTTTTATATTACATTCTGACTATAAGCATTATAAGTCCTGCATAAGCTCAAAAGCTAAGCAATATTTTTAAATGAAACCTTTTTCTTTTATTATCATTATAATAAGTTATAATTTCCTCCAAGATCAGGATTATATACTTAGTGCATGTTTATACGAAAAACCTTCTTGGAATGAAACAAAATTAAAAAGTTGCTTCTGTGAAGATGTGCAAACTGTTTTAAAATTGTGTAAGCTATTTTTTAATTGATTACCTAGTGCAACTTTCAGGTAAAAGATTATAGATGTTTGTAAATAAATGGCATATACACCTATTGTCATTTTTAACATTTCACTATTAGTATAATTGCTTCCCTAAATATTCAAAATGTTTTAGTTTTTTCCCTAATTATTTACACAGCTTTGTCAGGGATCTTATTGACATTTAATCAGTATAGTTATAGGCTGTACCTTTCATGTACATATATACGCAACATAAACCTTATGATGAAGATTGAGTTGAGAAAGTCACCAGTGAGCTTCTGTAGTAGCACGGACTAAAACAGAGCTTTCCCTGCCTCTAGTTTAACTAACACTGTAACTAATACTAACACTGCTGAGACTATATGGGTACAGCTGGAAAAAAATGTAGCAATAATAGCTTACGTTTGGTTGCTAAAATGATTAACAAGGTTTACAAAACCTGAAAAGACATTTCATTGTCTATATAAAGAATAAAATTGTAGCCAACAGGAAAGCCAGTGTTTTATTCTCATAAAGATTTTATCTAGTTCCTACAAACAAGAAAGTTGGTAGTAAAATTGCTTTGCACTATATTAAAGACTAAAGTTAAAAGTTAAAGTAGGAAAGACTAAAATTAATGGATATTCCTCCAGACCAAAAAAAAACCCTTATTCAGGATAAAACATGTCATGGAAAAGTGTGTTATAATTGAGCCTCTTGTATTCTAATATGTATTGCTGGAAGGTTCCTGTTACCACAGAAAAGTACATTTTATACTTATCAAATAGGATCAAACCTTCAACTTCTAACCAAGCACTGCAAAATAACTAAAAACAGAGCCATGATTCAGATATTTTTAAAATATCCATGTATGTGAATACACTAAGCATTCAACTATGATTTTTGACACTGAAAGGTGATCTTAGCAACATTTTACTTTTCAATTCACATGGGTGAGTTCTTCATGTGAAATGACCACAGGAAAAAACTGCTCATCTGAAGGTTATGCAGCTTTAGATCATGTACTACATTCCAACAAAGATATTTGATTAAAATAATTAAAATACTATGTACTGTAGAGTTATGGATTCATTTTGTAATCACATTTTGGAGGGAGGGTAGGGCTTGCACAATTTTATGACATTTATGTAGTAATGTTGAATAACTGCTGACAATTAGCTAGAAGACAGAGCAGAGGTCTTGTAAGAAAATTATTCCCTCATGATAAAAGATTGAAAATTCAATTATATTCTGTTTATTACATGCCTACTTCAGTAACCATATTCATAACCAGGTCCTTGATAATATACAAATTAATGGGAGCACAGGGGAATGTCTTAGTAACTTTTTCCTCCTGATAGTCTTCTTCAAAATTAAAATTTTAAATACGTCTTTATCTTTGTCTTAACTGTCCCACATGATACTCTCAGTAGAAATTCCCTTACTATCAACATAGTAGCAAAAAAACCCTATCTAACCTTTAAAAATCTATTAATGTAATATAACCTAAAATCCAAGAACTTCTTTAAAAATATGCTTCACTTGTTTCATAAGGGAGAATACATGAGGATTTTAAAAAATCTTTAAAAGATGTAGAGATGATTTTAGTAGATAAGTAGACCGATCTTTCAAAAACTATTAGAGACTATATTGATCCCTTTATATATGCACAGAATAATAGGAAGATTTAAGAGCTACTTTACCACGTTAAGTAGGATTTTGGTATGAAGTGTGTACTTTCCCTTTTCAGTTCACATGCTACAAAGAGGGGAGAGAGGCTGTCATAGCACATCACTGTCTATTCTGCATTATCAGCAAAAGCAAATTTAAATTTCCCCTGCTTAGTAGAGACATGTTGGACAATGTATTTATATCCCATCTTTAGTTCAGGGCCTCAAGACAATGTACCTCCTTTCATTGCACACACCCTCTGCAAAACAACCCTTCCGAGTCAAGTTGGGCTGAGAGACACTGGTGCCAAGGAAGATTCAGGTTGGACTTGAATCTGGTTCTCCTAGATGCCCGACCAACACTTTAAAACAACACAGTATGTCCGTCTGATTAAGAAATATATAAAAATGGTTTATAACTAAAAACTAAATTTGTGATTTTAAAACTAATCTTAATATGATTTTTGAAGCATAATGCCATGTCAATTTTAAGGAGATAATATAAATATATATAGGCACCATTTGTAACTCCTTAAAGCAGTATAGTTTTTTCCCGGGATCATGCAGTAGCCAAGGCTATAGCCTTAACTTAGAAATGAAACTTAAACAAGAAACCTTTTACTGATTTAAATATCTCTTACACTGCAGCTCCCAGCTTAATCTGCTACCATCTTGATCAGGGCCTTCTTTCATTTATTTAAAATAATAAATCTCCATTTATTTAAAATAATAAATCTCAAATAGAAGGTAAACAGAGTTTATTCTGGATCTATAGTTTAACTAGAAATGTAAATTAGCTATATACTCCTAGTTAGGTTGTTTAAGCAGGGGTGGGATTCAAATTTTTTAACAACCAGTACTGTGGGCGTGGCTTAGTTGGTGGGTGTGGCTTGGTGTTGTTTAAGCAGGGGTGGGATTCAAATTTTTTAACAACCAGTTCTGTGGGCATGGCTTAGTTGGTGGGTGTGGCTTGGTGGTCATATGACTGGGTGGGTATGGCCAACTCGACATCACTCATGTCAAGGGGCGCTTCTCCTCGCCTGGCCTCTCATGACAGTGGGGATGCTGCAACGGTCATAAGTATGAAAAACAATCATAAGTCACTTTTTTCAGTGCCATTGAAACTTTGAATGGTCACTAAATGAACTGTTGTAAGTCAAGGATTACCTGTACAAAAATAGAAAAGCTTCTTTGCTTGCAAAAAGCTGCCCTAAATACCAATCATTAGATTAAAAAGACCTGCAAGCCAGAGTTACAAATCAGGGAGGAAAAAATTCAAACACAATAGAAATAATTAAATGACAATAGTAGCTGTTGCTTGTTAAACCAACTACCAGAAAAAATAGACACAGGAACTAGCAGATTTCTCAAACCAGTTTCTTTTCAGGAGCAGAGATTAATCTTTTTCCTTCCAAACAAAGCTGAATAGGGAAATCAATAAACATGGGATTAAACATCACCAAGCACAGAATTAAACTTCACCAAAAACCAGTTTTAGACCAAAACTCAGAAAGGGTATGTAAACTCACGTTTGAATGTCAATCTTTCTAGCTAGCCAAGAAGTATTTCATGGGGAGTATTTCCTCCCAACAGCAGTGTAAAAAGCTTAAAACAACCCTTCCCCTTTAAGAAAAAAAAACCTCCTTCGGAGACAGTAAGTCTAGGCTTTCTACCAAGAATGTAATAAGGGTGGGAAAAAAACAAAAGGAGATTTCTTCTAACTACCAGTTCCCCGAACTGCTTAGAAAGTTAACAAGGGGTTCTATAGAACCGGTCAGAACCACTAGAATCCCACCCCTGTGTTTAAGCCCTTTTCTGTTTCTAGATGTCAGTAATTCCACTCCTTCTTCCATGTTATATTTTATTATATTACACTGTTTATGGAATAAGAAACATGACAGTTACAACTCACATTTGAAAAAAATATTTAAAAAGAAAAGAAATGGAGACTTTTTTTGCCTTTAAAAATGAGACAGGCTTCCAGCTTTTTACATCAAAAGAAAAAGAAACTAGAGTATGGACCTTAATTTGTTTATGCATAGGTGTCCCTTTCAAAAATAGCCAACTTGCTGGAATTTTTTATTTTAATTTTAACCTTATTAATATTTTGAAAAACACTAAGTTTGGAACAGAGGGGAAAAAAACTAGAAATAGGATTTCTGAAAGGAATGCCAAAAAAGATGCCATTGCTGGTATCATAGCCAAAACATAGAAGCCCCTCAGTACTCAGTAGCTAATATTATGGTGCCTCATTGTGAAGGGACCTTACATCCCTCAATTGCAGAGCATGTTTTCAGCATATCTTAAAGAGTTCGTAAGCATCTTGCTCAACAACAACATAGAGTTACTCAAGTGGGGACATTATTAATTATAATGAATTAGGGCCAAATTATTCATTGTATGTGAACTAAAGGACAGACCTCAAATAGTTTTACTATCTTCCTGCAGACAGGTTTTTCCAACTGTTAACAGTCAGGCTACTTAAATTCTTAGTTGTGACTAATAGCTTTATCTTGTTCTGACATTCTTACATCTAATATTCTTTCTACTTCTTTTAAAATGTTATAATCTTATTTTATTGTATCTTATGATAATCTACCACCAGGAAAGAATTCTGACAAGAAATAACTGATAAATGCTTCGTTTTAAAATTGAGTAGATTTTTTAAAAATCTAACTTATTTAATTTTAAAACTTACATACTTTTTAATTGATTTTTTAAAAATGAAGTGCTCATACAATGTCAGTATCTCTATGCTAAGTACATCAATCCATTTTGCAATCAATTTAATGCATAATTTGTATAAAATGAAGCTCCCAGTATTAGATCATTGCTGCCTTTTTGAATAGAAGCAACATATTGGGGCCCCAAAATCAAACTAGATTTAATGACAATAGCTATGCTCAGTGATTAAATATCACCACATATAATAGTAAAATGTATGGTTTTAACATAGCTGTTATTGTGATTGTTATTATTTACTGTTACTAAAATACCACATTATCTGAGAATGACTTTTCCAAAATAATTCACTAAGTTATATAATAAAAAATAAATTCTAATCTGGGTCTCGTTCCAATGCAACAACTGTATAGTTAAGTACACAACTTACAACAGGTCTTATAGCGACTGTTCAAAATTATGATGGAAATCACCCCCAAACCCATTTCTGGAGTGCCAATAACTGAAGATGACTACATTGTTTGTGCTTGGCAACTAGCTCACTTTGACAGCCAGTTGCAGCATTCTGCAGTCATATGACCTGAAGAAAAAGCAACTGGCCCATAATAATAGCAAAAAGAATATCGAGAACATTAAATGATATAAAGCCAAAGAACAAGCAGGGTACACAAGTGGCTACAGGACAATGGATTACATCCAGATTGTTCAGCAAGTTATTGAAAGGCACAACGAGTACACCATGCCTGTGTGCATGGCTTTCATTGACTGAAAAGAGTTTGACTCAGTATTCCAGAAAGCAATAATTAATAATTAACGCACTGCTCAACCAAGACTGGTTACATTCTGGTTACCTAAACTTACTATAATCAATATATTAAAAAAACAATGGTGACAATTTATCTTAATGATTTTAAAGTACAAATCAACATAGAATGAGGTGTACAACAAGGCGATACAATATCACTTATCTTTTTCTCAGCACACTAGACTGGGCAAAAGATGGAATAAAATCAATGGTGCCTACTTAAATCATTTAAGATTTTCAGATAATGTTCTTCTCTTCTCACAAGTCCTAGAAGAACTTTAAAGATACATACAAGAGCTGCACATAGCAAGACAACCATTTGACTGAAAAATAAACCTGAAAAAGAGTCAAGTTATGTTTAATAAATTCACTAAAGAAAGAAAATTTTTATATCTGGAGAAGAACTAAACATAATAGAGCATTCTATATACCTTGGCCAATGGATCTCAATGGAAGATGATATAATAAAGGAAATTGAATGGCGTGTTAAATGTGGTTGGCAGGCATTTGGCAAGCTAAGCATAATTTTCAAGAACAGCCTCTCCCTATGGCCTGAGGACAAAAGTTTTTGATCGGTGTGTGCTACCTGCTCTAATATATGCCAGTGAAACATGGACACTAACCTCACAATCGATACAAAAGTTAAGATTGTGCAAAGAGTCATGGAAAGATACATGCTCGGCATTACAAGATAGAAAGACCTGCACATTGATTAGAGAAGAAATTAATATATATAATATTATCAAGAGAGCAAAAGAATTGGAATGGAAATGGGCTTGTCACATAGCAAGAAGAAATGATGGCAGGTGGACCAAGGTAGTCACAGAGATTCCCACTTAATAAAAAGCATCTATGAAAGAGATCTAAAACAAGATGGATCGATGATCGTATTGCAGGCCCAATTGGCAAAATATTGGTTGGAAACAGGCAGAAGAGGCTCATCCTGCAGTGAATAGACAATGGCTAAAATGATGATGATGACTCAAGGTGCACTGGGAGAAAATATTCAGCTACCCTGCAATTCAAAAAAGCCTCCCCAAAAGTAAGGTTTTAGAAAGACAATATAATTCTGATTCCCATTAACAATGAGATAATTTCCGTGATTAAACTTTCTGTCATTGTGAAAGGACTAAAAAATTTCTGAATTGCTGCTACCTTTGGCAACAATGGTCCAGTAATTCTTTCCCATGTTTCTGAAGGAAACGCCTCCTGATTTGAAAGAGTGTGAAATTATTTTGTCATTATTTCTAATAGGAGAGATTATAGAAGCATTATGTCATGTCTTATTTAATGGAATCCTGCAAGCTATTTCTTTTTAAAATAATAATGTTATGCATTGACAAAATTTCCACTTGTCAATTACAAAAGGCCACATTACAACATCCTAGCTAACTCCAGCAAAATAACTGACAGCTATGATTTCAGATTGTTGTATACAATAAAAATGCATTAAATTTATATGCCACCTGACTCCCAGTAACTCTGGGTTATATTTCAAATATTATAAGTGAAAGGGGGCTAAAAAATCATTGACTATCCAATGGTAAAGAGTAATTTGCGTATATGTGTGTGTGTGTAGGCACATGTATGTGGATAGAAGAGACTATATAGTGAGTAAGTATATGTATTTGGGAAATTCATTTGAGACCTTTTGACCATATGTTCACTTATAAACTTAGCAATCAGTTCACATCTGAGAGAATGAGAATATCTCTTTGTGATAACTTTTCTGTTTATTTCATGCTGGAACGTATACTATGCATGTTACTCCTAAGAGGATATCGTATCATATATAATCCTATTTGTCTTTATATTGGGTGTTGATATAAGAGTAAACTACATTCTGACATGGGAGCTGAAGTAAGTGTTCTGTTCATAGATTGTTGAAGAAATTAAATATCAATATCTAAGATTAATAGGATTGTTTTCTTTGTTAACACTTGCATTTTTGTAAATAATGCCAATTATAATCAATGAAGCCTATTGTATGTTATCATAAAACCCATACTTTGTTTCTGATGATATGGAAGCAATAAAAGTAGTTTCTCATAAAGGGCAAATTTAAAATCTATTTCCCACAGAAGCACTGCTCTCCACATAAAAATGACTGAAAAGTGAGTAATGGAATTGTTTTCTAATGCTTGTCATTCAATCATTCTCCCAAGTACATTTCATGTGAAATAAATATTTTATTTTCATCTACATTATGCTATAACTGAATTTTTGAATTATTTATTTCCAAATTGCTAGAATTTCAAAAGACTAAAGAATATTATCATTATTAGTATTCTGACTCCTCTATATAATATATAATATTATTAGTGCATTATCACTTAAACCTTGTTTTACTTAACCAAGCATTAGTTATAAGAACTGGCTGCTCAGGCAAATGCATAGAAAAAAAATTAAATAATTCTCAAACTTTATACTTTCTGTAAGGAAGGATTTATTTCTTTGCAGTTGCCTTTTGTCTCCCAGAAAAACAAATTGATATCCCATTAAGTTATAAATTAACAGTCAAGAAAAAAGGCTAAAAATATAAATCAAATGCTGTGATCTATTATGAGCATACAAAGATTACTTACAGAAAAGCATTTTGAGATTATATGGTTTTAAAAACATATAGTCAATCTCAAAAAAGAAAGAAAGAAGGAAAGAAAGACCTAGGTGAAAACACAATTGCTCATACAGCATCTTGATAAATATCTATAGTATTAATATATTATCTTTATATACATTCATTATATTATAATGATATAATTCATTTTTCATCTACTTAACTGATGAAATAATCTAAGGCAGGGGTGTCAAAGTCAAGGCCCGCGGGCTGCATCCAGCCCGGGGGGGGTGTGTGTGCTTAAATCCAGGCAGAGAGGCTGACCTGGAAATATAAAGGGACCAGCCCGCAGTACCTCTGGTGGCTAAAACGGGCTGCATGTGCCCCCCCCGCACCTCGTTTTTACCATCCATGGCCTCCTGCAGCACTCTGCCTGCTGAAACCGGGCCAAAACCACATCAAAAAATGGGCCAAAAATGCCAAAAAACAGGCTCAAAACAGGCCAAAAACAGGCCTGTAATAAACAAACAAACAAACAAACAAATATATATCTGGCTCTGTTGTAAGCGGGTGGGTTGGCTGTGTTGCTACTTCTTGATTGGTTGATGGAGTTGATGTTCGCAGATTGGTTGGCTTTTTCGTAAGACCCTGTGTGGCTAAGGTACTGGCTGTGTCTCTCTCAGCCTTTTGTGTTGTAACGACCTGGGTAATGGGCTGTGTGATGACCTTCTGAGTTCTATTGTTGTGACATCCTGGGTCTTGTGCTGTAATCTCCTGGGTTGTTGGCTGTGTTGTAACATCCTGAGGTTTTGTGGTGTATACTCCTGAGTTCCGTGATGTGATATTCTGAGTGGATGGCTGTGATGTAATGTTCTGGGCTTTGGTTTGGCTCCGAGTTTGAGGTCTGGCTATGTGTTCATGGCGTGTGTCAGTTTGCTTAGTTTGGGAATCGGAGGGTGTAGCATCTGGTGATGCAGCTGTGGTCTGGTTTCTGGACGGTGGTTGTCTTTCGTCTGACTCCATCAACCAATCAAGAAGTAATAACACAGCCAACCCGATGTTTTAGGTTCCTTTCTTTATTTCTACGGTTCTCTGTGGAGATATTCATCACCTCTATCCAATGGCCACGGTCCTTAATTATCAACTGGACCTCTCCTTTTTACCAGGATCCTGAGTGGACAGGCCCCATTGTTGTGGGAGGACGATGGGAGGATTATCTCTCTACTGTGGGAGAGTAGAGAGATTCAACATCTGATCCTGCAGTTTTGAGACTTTTTGGTTTTCCGCTGTGAGAGAGCGGTCGCCATTTATTACCATCTTCGGTCTCGGGGCGGGTGTGAGAGACGGTCTGAGACTGAAACTCTTGACTATTGTAGCCTGTATTCCTCTGTCCTCCATTCGGATTTTAACATCTTCCCATAAATGCCATGCTTTACTGGACCCCTTTATAATTTTTGCCAACTGTTTTATGGGACCTTACTGCCGAATTGTGGGCACTCAGGACTGCGCCCTTGTCCTTGAGTTGGCCCAGGGACTATCAACAGCTTACCTTGATGACGGTTCTTGGGATCCCGAGAGGTGGCATGCTGCAATCAATGGGCCAAATTTTAAATCAAGTTCTAAGGGTCGAATCTTAAAATTTTAATTCGTTGTTTTAAAGGGTTAGGGAAGGGGAGGGGGTGCAGGGGTCACTTTGCAGCCCGGGGCGGGAGTGTGTGGGGTTGGGGGCGGTGGGGCTCCGGGCCCTGGGGTGGGGGCTGCGATTCCCAGGGTGATCGGGATTGGAAGAGGTCGGCGAGGCATAGGGCCATATCAGGTTAGGGGATCGCGCACCCGACATTTAAGGCGGTTGCGCTCGACCCTATGGCCTCCTCCCAAGGGGCAACGGAACTAGGATCCCTGGGCTTAGGTTGGTGTATTTTAATGCCAGGTCGGTGGCTAATAAGTCTTCCCTCCTCCGGGAGATCATTGAGGAGGAGGCTGCCGACCTGGCCTGCATCACTGAGACCTGGTTGGGGCCAGAGGGGTGTCCCTCTGGTTGATTTATGCCCACCAGGTTTTGGGTTCTGCACCGCCACGGGCTCAGGGTAGGGGTGGTGGGGTGGCCGTGGTTATTCGGGAGACCTTGTTTCCAAGGGAGGTCTCTGTTGCAGAGATGGCGGGAGTGAGATCCTTCTCCTGAGATGGGGGCCTAATGGGCGGGTGGGCTTGCTGCTAGCATACCTTTCCCCAGCTATGTGGCAGCGGCCCTGCCTGGGCTTCTCGATCTCCTCTCGGGGTGGCGGTGGAGCTTCGGACCTTATGGTTCTGGGGACTTCAACCTGCCTTCCTTGGGGGTGGGTTTGGCCCAGGAATTCATGGCTTCCATGGAGGCCATGGGCCTGACCAATTGATTCAAGGCCCTACTCATGGAGGAAACACTCTTGACCTTGTTTTTGTCTCTGAACAGTGGCGGAGTGACAGAGGGCAGGTCACTATTACGACTCTGCCTGTTCCATGGTCTGATCACTATCTCCTCGGCTGGTCTTCCAACAGGCCGTCCCCACTGCTGGGATGAAGAGCCACCTAGATGGTTCCGCCCAGGCCTAATGGACCCTGAGAGGTTCCAGGCAGAACTGGGGTTTTCCTTCTTCCCTTGCTCACAGCTCTGCCGAGGATCTGGCAGTAGCCTGGCATCGGGCTGCGTCGGAGGCCCTCGACAGAGTTGTCCCCATCGTCCCCTTGTGCGCCGTGGATCCCGGATGGCTCCTTGGTATACTGAGGAGCTCCGGGGGATGAAGCGCCGAAGGGGTTTAGAGAGCAGGTGGAGGTCTACCCGTTCCCAATCCGACCGAGCCCAGTTGAGAACCTTTATTAGGACTTACCTGGTAGCTATGAGAGGCGAGAAGATCTTATCTCTCCACCCTCATAGCGTCCGCAGATAATCGCCCGCCGCCCTGTTTGGGTTACTCGCTCCCTCCTGCAGTTGGGGGTTGGACCCGTTGGGTAAGGCTGAGAATTTGTGCAATATCTGTCGGATAAGATTGCTCGTATTCGGGACGGGTTGTCCTCCGATTTGCAGTGGTCTGAGGAAGGGGTGCAGGAGTCTGGCTATTGTTATCTGGGATGAGTTCGATCCGGTTTCCGAGGATGAAGTGGACAGGATTATGCGGCGAATGAGTTCCACCACCTGTTTGTTGGACCCGTGTCCCTCCTGGCTGGCTTATGCGCCAGGGAGGCCACCTGCGGTTGGCTCCGGGCAGTTATCAACGCTTCTTTAAGGGAGGGTGTCTTTCCGCCGCCTTGAAAGAGGCGGTGGTGAGACCCCTCCTGAAGAAGCCTGCCTTGGACCCGACTGTGTTAGACAACTTTCGTCCAGTCTCCAACCTTTTTGGCGAAGGTTGTTGAGAGTGTGGTGGCTCAACAGGTTCCGCTTTTCCTGGATGAAGCGGACTACCTAGATCGTATCAATCGGGCTTCCGACCGGTACAGCACGGAGCGGCATTGGTCGCTGATGGATGATCTCTGGAGGGCTCGGGATAGGGCTTTTCCTCTGTCCTGGTCCTATTAGACCTCTCAGCTGCTTTCGATACCATCGACCATGGTATCCTTTTGCGTCGCCTTGAGGGGTTGGGAGTGGGAGGCACCGTTCTCCGTGGTTCTCCTCCTACCTCTCGGGTCGCAATCGGTGTTGGCGGGGGTCAGGTCGTCCCCTAGGATCCTCTCTTGTGGGGTCCCTCAGGGTCGGTCCTTTCCCCTTTTATTTAACATCTACATGAAGCCGCTGGGTGAGATCATCCGTGGTTTCGGGGTGAAATTCCATCAGTACGCTGATGATACTCAGCTGTACATTTCCACCCCAGGCCAGATCAGTGATGCCCTCTCCCTGATGACTCGGTGCTTGGATGCGTACGGAACTGGATGAGCGGGAACATGCTTCGACTCAACCCGGCCAAGACTGAGTGGCTGTGCATACCGGCGTCCCGCCCAGTCAAGATTATCCATCTTTGGCCATAGGGGAGAGGTGCTGCCCCTGTGGATAGGGCGGAATCTGGGGGTCCTCCTGGATGTATGTGGAGGTTGCCGGGCCGCCTGCCAGCCCTTTGCGCTCTGGTTGACAACTTCGCCCTTTTCTGGACGGGGCGCCCTGCGCGGGTCACTCATGCCCTGTTACCTCCAGACTTGACTACTGCAGCTCTCTATTTGGGACTGCCCTTGCATACCATCCGGAGATTGCAGCTGGTGCAGAATCGGGCGGGTGGTGATGGGAGTTACCCGGTTCTCCCATGTGACCCCCTCCTCGCGGCCTGCATTGGTTGCCGGTTGCGCTCGGGTGAGATTCAAGGTTTTACTGTTAACATACAAAGTCCTTCACGACATGGGTCCTCAGTATTTAAGGGCGTCTTCTTCCAATGTCGAATACCGATCGCCTGTGCGAGCTCATAGGCAAGGACTCCTCGGGGTCCGTCGGGTCAATGCCGCCTGGCGGTTCCCGCGACGAACCTTTCTGTCGCTGCCCCTGACCTTTGGAATCAACTGCTTTTGGAGCTCCGCCTGGCCCCTGACCTCCGCACCTTTAGCATGAGTTGAAGACCTGGTTATTTGACCAACCTGGGCTATGACCCTTTGGGGAGGGTTGTTTTAATTATTTTATAAATGTTGAACTTATAAATTAATTTAATTGTTTTTTAATGTATTTATTGCCTTTGTTTTTAGTTGTAAGCCGCCCCGAGTCTTGAGAGATGGGGCATATAAGTTCAAATAATAAATAAATAAATAAACCCACCCGCTTACAACAGAGCCAGCACACCACACCTCCCCACCAGTATTTATAGAGAGACAGCAGCTCTGATCACACTTTGCTCGTACAAGCACGAAGCCAAAAGCACCAGCCTGAAGATGGCAAGTGGGACCTTGTCAAAACGTCACCAAGATACTCTCAATCTTACACAGGAAAAGACCCGAACACAACAAGACCTGCATACCTGTACCCATGAAAATCTACGAAAACAATATGTATGTATGTATGTATGTATGTATAGTGTTTGCCCGAAAATAAGACCCTGTCTTATATTTTTTTGCCACCAAAAAAGGCACCAGATTTTATTTTTGGGAGATGTCATCCACTGACTAAACTCACGTGTGTCGCCCCTGGCCTCCTTTTCGCTGTCAGAGGCCTTCAGGAAGTTCTTCTGATCCTGAGTTTTGTTATCAGCTACAGAGGCCTTCAGGAAAGCCTTGCCAGCCTTACTGGCTGCAGAAGAAATGGGGCCAGCAAGGCAGGTATCGAGAAGTGCGAGGCCTGGCTACATCTGTCCAAATGTAAGTAGTAGGCAGCTCCATCCCTCCATACTCACCATAGCTTAATTTTTACCTGTCCACTCTGGAGTGGGCGGAATCTTAATTAGGGCTTATTTTGGGGGTAGGGCTTATATTGGGCGCATGTGTAAAAATCAAGCTACAACTTATTTTCAGGGTAAGTCGTATTTTGAGGGAAATAGGGTGTGTGTGTGTGTGTGTATATGTATATATATATATATATATATATATATATATATATATATATATACAAAAACATATATGTATATATGTATGTGTGTGTGTGTATATATATATATATATATATATATAAAAGAAATGTGGTTAAAATCAAATTGGCTAAGGAATGAAAACATTTTTCTAGCAAGCTAAACATAAGATTACAAGTCAAGCACAAAGTTTATTGCCCTTGTTTTTTCTTTTAGTTTCTTTCCTGGCCCAGTAATAATTATATCAACAATCCTGAATTAGCAGGTTTGCTACTCTCTAATTCATTAATTAAAACCCTTTTACTGCTAGCTCTGTATTTTTTATTAAAAATAATAAAAATAAAAACAAAATGACATAGTAAGTTCTATAGGTGTGTAGTACAGATTTCTTTTAGTGCAGTATCAAAAACTAAACTTTTAAATTTAGAAAGTAATGAGAGATTGTGTTAAAATTCTTTGGTCAATTACGCATCCAAAATACTTTCTAATAAATGAAACTGACTAGCAGTATATTGTACACTATCAAAAAGAAAAAAGTGAAAGCTAAATTAGCCAAAGGGGTTATTTTTTTCCAATAAAAATATTTTAAGTATTATTTTGCATACGTATATACTTTTTTCAATCTCATTTTTGATATCAATTTTTTTTTAAACCAGGTCCATTAATGTCATTTGTGCTTCCCTCCCCACAAATGCATCAGTTTAATTACAATGCATCCAGTTTTGGTCACCATACTATAAAAAGATGTTGAGACGCTAGAAAGAGTGCAGAAAAGAGAAACCAAGATGATTAGGGAACTGGAGACTAAAACATACGATGAATAGTTGCAGGAATGGGCATGGCTAATCTAATAAAAAGAACGACCAGGGGAGACATGATAGCAGTGTTCCAATATTTGAGGGGCTGCCACTGAGAGGAGGGGTCAAGCTATTTTCCAAAGAACCTGAAGGCCAGACAAGGAATAATGGCTGGGAACTGAACAAGGAGAGATTTAACCTGCAAATAAGGAGACATTTTCTGACAAGAGAGCAATCAACCAATGGAACAGCTTGCTTTCAGAAATTGTGGGAGCTTCATCACTGGAAACTTTCAAAAAGAGATTGGACTGCCATCTGTCAGAAATGGTGCAGGGTCTCCTGCTTGGATGGGGGGGTTGGACTAAATGACCTAGAAGGTCCCTTCCAACTCTGTTAATCTGTTAATTTTAAATCAGTAAATGACAGAAGAATATCTTCAGCATTCTGTCATCTCACAGAACAACAAAATCTTTATTTATTTATTAGTTCATTCAATTGATTAGGGACACCTATCTCCACAAGTGGAAGGCAAGCAATATTCATACCAGAAACAGAACTGCTATTACAAAAGCCATCATAAATAATAGATTCATTTTAAGCTAGCTTTATGGTTATACATAGGATCTTATTTTAAATAATGCATAAAAGCTGCATTGAAAATGTTACAACATAGAGTAGATGACATGGTTGATTTAAACCTCTTTCAAGCCTTGGAATTAATACACCCTCAGCCTTTTACTAACAAATCTCTGATAATCTAAGTGCGTGTAAGACATTTATTTAGGCAACATTTTTTCCATTGCAACAAATTAGATCAGAGGCCTCCAAACTTGGCAACTTTAAGACTTGTGGACTTCAACTCCCAGAATTCTCCAGCCATCATAGCTGGAGATATAACACATCTCCTTTGTAAATCAAAAGTAAGAAAATTGTCTAAGTTAATTTTCTGAGTTAACATTCAAGTCATTCTTCTAGTTTATTATTTGTCCCTTTTAACTATTGAAACCTTAGCTAATTTCATATATTGGTCTTGTATAGTATATTTTTCAGTAGTATTTCTGTTAGTTTTAAAACTATATCCAAGACAATCTAATTTTCAGCAATATCCTCTTCTATCTCTTCTTTTAAGCCCATTTATATTGTATGACACAGTCTAAAGCAGGGGTGTCAAACTGATTTCATTGAGGGCTACATCAGGGTTGTGTTTGACCTTGAAGGTGGGGTGGGCATGGGCAGGGTTGGCGTGGCCAAGATAGGTATGGCCAGCTCGATGACACTCATGTCGGGGGCACCTGTGATGGCCAAGTGTTAAAGCAGGACTTCCCTCAGACCCTCCCTCCCTCCCTCTCATTATAATCTCCTTCCTTCCTTCTTCTTTTTCCTTCCGTCTTCATTCTCCTTTCTTCTTCCTTCCCCTCTTTCCTTATTTTTCCTTCCTTGCTCTTTTCCCATCTTTTTTTCTTTGTCTTTGTCTTTCCTCTTTCCCTTTCTCCTTTACTGTCCCTTCCTGGATGCTCAAATGCAAAGGGAGAAACAGTTTTTCATAAGGCTGGATTTGCCTACCTCCTCTCTTAATCACTTTTACTGGAAAAGGCTTTCTGGACATTTTTGGATGATTTTCCTCAAGCCACAGTGAAATGAGATAATTGTAAGATGAAAATTGATGTTAATTTTCCAAATTGGGCAACTTTAGAATAAACATATGGTTGGATTGTCAGTATTAGAATCCAAATATACTAAAATTATAGAATCTCTATGGCACTATTTACAAATATATTTGTTAACAATATTATTTAGACCAGCAGCTTCTGACACATAAGATGTCAGGATTCCGGCAGTTATCCCAATTAAATTATGACTCTTGAGCCTAACTTCCAAAACTTCAAAAGGATTTATTGGGAGTTAAAATGTCTGGCACTGCCTCGGTGTAGCCAACCCTGAGACACATAATTCATTGTCACCCTTGATCCTGGTTTTCCCCCACCCCCTGGATGTATCATAATTCATATTCTCCAATGGGACACATCCATAGCCAAGTATCATCAATCGTGTTATCCAGTTAGAATTTTGCATGGCAGAAACTTCAGTCACCTAGTTACTATCTTTGAAAACTATTTCTGGAATGCACTTTTGGTTTCCAAGCTACCGCACTGCTTCCCCTCCCTTTCTGTTGGCAACTCTAAAAGATCATAGAAATATTTTATGAGTTGAAATAATAGATACGTGTTAATTCTTTAAAAGTAAAAATGATATTTTTATAGATTATTTATCAATAAATCAATGTGTTATGCAAATATGAAGAAATGAGTAGAATAATAAATAAAAGTTCCTATATTACCTAGAGAATGGCAAAGTGTCTTAACTTCTATAGCAAGAGTACCAATGGATCTTGTTATGACTAAAATAATTAGAATTTATTGGACTCCATACATTTGTGTAAAAAACACTGTCTAGTACAGCACTTTATTGGAGATACAATATGGAAAATGCTTTGTTAAAACATATTCCTACACTGTCCTATACTTACCAAGTTTTGGGAGAAAACAATGATTATATAGACCTGAGTGGCAAAAGTTAAATTTTTTCTGAGGATAATATTCTTTTGAGCTATACACCTACTACTTGGAACTTGAGAAATGGATAATATAAATGAATGTGGCCTTACTATGCTTAAAGATTGATATTGCAGCATTGGGAAGGTAAATTTATTTATTTATTTGATTAGTCAATTGCTTACAAGATAATAGGTATAAGTATAAACATAGTTATAAATACATGGATACATATAAGAAAATAAAAGAAACAATAGGACAGGGACGGTAGGCACTTTGGTGCGCTTATGCATGCTACAGTCTAAGGTGAGGTTTTAAGGTGGTTTGAAGAAACCACAGAAGTATTTCAATTGACCATAGTGTTTGTATCATTGACAATGTATGATTTTATATACTATACTTAGATCGGACCGAAGATGGTGTAGTTCTAGGTTTTCTAGGTCTAGAACCTCAAGTCTGGTGGCATAAGGTATTCTGCAATGAGTAGAGGAGTGGAGAACTCTTCCTGTGAAATATTTCTGGACTTTCTCTACTGTGTTAATATCAGATACGTAATGTGGGTTCCAGACTGGTGAGGTGTATTCAAGTATTGGTCTAGCAAATGTTTTGTATGCTCTAGTTAGTAGTGTGATATTACCAGAGAAAAAGCTACGTAGGATTAGGTTAACAACTCTTAATGCTTTTTCAGCTATGTAGTTACAGTGGGCTCTAGCACTTAGATCATTTGAGATGAGTACTCCAAGGTCCTTGACAGAGTTGTGTCATCAACAAGGTCTTGACTATTCAGCTTGTATTTTATTTTCTGATTTTTTTTGCCAATATGTAAGACAGAGCATTGTATGTATAGGTCTGTTTATTGTGTATTGAAGACCTGATTGCACTTGCCTTACAAGTCGATTGCCTATAGATATGGACTGTAGGAGATGACCAGGCTGAGCCTGGGTGTGCATGTGTGTGTCAAACACATCCTCGGTCTCAGGTCTCTTCATACTCACAAGAGATCAAAGTCCAACCCACCTTGAATGCAGTTGACTCTTGTCTACCGCCAATTTGCTTTGACTGTTAGTAGTTCAGATTCTTGTAGAGAGCATAAGCATACAATAAACCTATATTCATTGGAACTGCCTGGATTCTTGATTTCCTGCACTTGACACAGACTTTGAATAGACAAGTCTATAAGGAAATATTGGACTCATTTATACAGAATATAGTGAATTAAAAAGTGATAGTCATACAAATGTATTAGAAATATATATACACATTTGAATAATATGTGGATAAGTATATATAGGATTATTACTGTTATAATGACATATCACACTATGATTTGGTTTTCTTTTTTTCATGTTTTTTAATTAATGCACTTATGTTTATTTATCTTCTCTTTGATATGTATATATCCCAATCATTATCATCTTTGGCTTTTGCTCTTTTTCTTTTTCTGTTATTAATTAAAAAGTAATTTAACAAAGAAAAACACTAAGAGAAAGTAGAATTGCACCAAGTTGTATAAGTATATTAAACTAGTAGATTTCAGATTCATAAACAACATTCATCCTAACTCAGAAAAGTTATTCATATAAATAAAATTTTAAGTTTGCACTACCTATTGACAGTGGAAATTGCATTTGCTATCTTTGAAACAGGATGATTGACCCCACATATTAAGATGCTAGAAACAAATAATCTCCATTACTAATTCTTGCACAATTTATACGCTACAATTAGAACATTGTTCTGATATTACAAAGACTCTAGAACTTCGTTACATGTCAGATGCAATATTTACATTTATGTCATAAATTTTCTAATGTCACTTGGGGAAAACAATTTTAAAGCTACATTCCTTGTCTAAATCTAAAAAAGGTATTTTCAATACTGAGTTACCCAAGCTTATGTTACTAAAATAAGAACACACAAGCAAGAGCAATTGTGATATAGTGGTTAATGTATTAAAATTCAGACCAGGGAAACCCAGGGTCAAGTGCATGCTTAGTCATGAAAATTTATTAAATGATTTTGCATTGGTCATTCTCTTCAACCTTTGATTCATCCTTCCTCTCCAGAGTTGTGAGAATCAAATGGAGATGCCGATATAAGTCATATAGGGGTCTTTACAAAAGTATTATATAAATCTATCAAATAAATCAATAAAGATGCAAAATTCACATCATTTATTGTCAATCCCACTAGGTATACTAGACCATACATTCAACTCCACTCAAAAAATACAAGTACTTCTATTAAAATTGGTTGTAGTAACAGAATCTTAGAAATGCTGCACTTCCTCATTTTTCTTATACTTCAGAGCAGGGGTGGTATTCAGCAGGTTCTAACCTGTTCTGGAGAACCGGTAGCAGAAATTTTGAGTAGTTCGGAGAACCGGCAAATACCACCTTCCCTGCCACGCCCACCAAGTCACGCCCACAGAACCGGTAGTAAAAAAATCTGAATCCCACCACTGCTTCAGAGGTCTTTCACTGAGTCACTTCTGAATATCATCTGGATATTCCAGATTTAAAAAACTCTTTCAGCCCCTTTTGTCCTTCTTCTTACTCCCTGCGGTCACAGATTTCCCCATTGTAATTGTCCTATATATCATTTCTTCTCCTACAAAATATTTGGAAGAAAGGGAGAACCAAGATGTGGATGAATAGACGGGAAAGAGCTATGGAATAAAAAGAATGAATGATTTGAGAAAGTTAAACAGGTTTAAAAATAACAACAAAGGATAAACA
The DNA here is from genome assembly GCA_009733165.1 of Naja naja. Classification (NCBI taxonomy): domain Eukaryota; kingdom Metazoa; phylum Chordata; class Lepidosauria; order Squamata; family Elapidae; genus Naja; species Naja naja. The sequence continues at coordinate 50,538,735 of CM019151.1, forward strand.
TGGAGAAGAGGAAGAGAATGTTGAGAGGAAGAAAGAATTTAGAGTGCATTATTAGGTTTGTAAAAAAAAAAGTGAAATGAATTTGATGTGTGTGTCTGAACTCCTGTTCCAATATTAACTTCATGACTAATATTATATATACATATATACATATATACATATATACATACATACATACATACATACATATATATATATGTTTTCGTAGAGTATATATATATATAAAATCTACATTTCATTTACATGATGTTTATGAAAATAATTTTGCCTTAACATCTTGAAATTGTCACTTTCACTTTGAGACATTTTCAACTCATCCATAAATCATTTGCATGCTTCTGGAGCACAACCTATTAATATGGCTAAAGTAGGACATAGCATACTATTGAGAAAGAGAGTGAGAATAAGACAACTATATGACTTACACAATTAACAGAAGTTAAATCAATCTGCTGTATATTCCCATAAATATAAACTACATTCAGTCCAAAGCAGAATAAAATACTGTATTTGAGAGTCCCCAATAATTTTGAATATTATAGTAATATAACAGTTTCCATTGGGGAAAACATTTATATTCTGAGAACAAAGTATGTTTTTACTATGTAATAAGGTGATCCTTGGAATAATCTCTTAGTTCTCCATACATTCAAATCAAACTTTGCTAGTGAAGATTGCAAGTGTCACAATCCACAACAGAAGGTATAAATTGAGCTAAAAGAATTAAAGGAATTAAAATCAACAGTTGATTTATTTAGTAGGAATTATTCCCAAGTTAGCTGAACTGTTATTGTGAACAAAAGCAGCAGATCTAATTCTTATAAAATTATAAAATTATAAATCTTATAAAATTTATACTACTACTACTACTACTACTACTAATATAAACTTATATAATCTTATAAAATTAGACTGTTTTGCCTGATATTACAAAGTAAAGGAAAATGCTCAAACATCAATGTTTGCTTCTTTTGATGTGGCATATATTTAAATGTAAATGTTATCAGAGAAAGGATTTATGTACTTTTTTCTGTTCCAAAACATGCACATCCCCTTTCCTATCTCTCCCAACACATAAAATCATGCATAAGTTACATATGAAATCCCAACAATTTTATCTTGGTCAGAAAATTATTAATAATATTCCATCAGAGGTTTAGTCCATATTTTAGGCTATCTTTCCTGGATCACTCAGTAGACTCAATTTTATCATGTGAAAATTACAATTTAGGAATATTAACAAAAATCCTAAACAAAATATAACTCCCCTAAATCTTGCAACTCATAATACAAAATGAAAATATCAAAGTATTCTCCAAACATTTTCTGTAATTTTACACAATACAGTATTTAAAAGTTAATTTACTTTTACTTGATTTAACCCTAATCCCGATTCTATTTTTTTATTTTGTACTGAAGACTACTAAAAGCAACAATCACATTGCTCTACAGTGATTTCTGTCTCTAACTCTTGCACTAAATCAGAAGAAAACAAAGTTTCAACAATCTTACTTTAATTAATTTTCCAAATTTAAAACTGAAGCAGCTGTGAAATATATATATATATATATAAATATAAATATAAATATAAAATATTCTCATTGTTTCATAAAAGCTGCATTCTGGGATAAGACTGGGATGCAAACTTATTTTGCTCCAACAGGTTTTCTCCAAAATATATCTTCTTTTGTTTTTAAAAGCAGTATTCCTATTCCCAGTGAAATTATTAGAGTTTGCAAAATCATGATTAGTTTAATTTTATAAAGGAAATGTAACTACTATTCCATGCTGGAAAACTCTACCTTTATTTCTGCAGGACATGTTTCTTTCAAATATACAGGAATATGAATGATCTAAATTACTGTAAATTCTAAAAAAGAGGAATTTTTATAAAAGTCTATATTTTTATTAACAGAGTTCAAAAACATCAAAAATAAGGACTGGGTTCACCAGGACACTTCTTTTGTTCAAACTCTTCCAATTTATATTTCTTATAAAACTGTTTTATGCTGTCAGGCATTTGACCGATAAATCTACTATTGTCTATATAGGGCTTTCTTCAACCAAAGCATATATGCTACCACAAAATTATGAAGCCACATGGATGAAAAAGCAATTAGATATAATACTTCAGTGTTCTAATGTCACCTGCGGACTGTGTTTTATATAATCCAGAATAAACTTGTTACTTTAACAATTAATTGAGTAAAATTTACAAAGGAATTCTATTTCCAATATTTTGTTTACATTTTTGTTTAAATTATAATCAAAAATTTTAAAAAATGTATTTCATACATACATAAAGTTTTAGAATAGATTTTTAACTTTAGTCATAAAGACAAACTTACCATTTTCACTGTCGGACTTGTTTTCATGCTCTGTATCAGTTAAAGTAAGAGCTGAATTGGAACGACTTGAGAGACAGGAACTGCGGCCTGATTTGACCCCCCTGCCCCACAGTCTCATGGCATGCTCTGGAGACATCACTCCTTCATTTTCAGTGTCAGCATCTGACCCTGCACTGATAGAGTAACCTCTGTGGGGAAGCCCCATTTCAGCACAAAATGCCAGTCCTCTTCGTGTCGCTGGTTCACAAACTCCTAACTGTCTTAGGGTAAAATTCTGTCCTAATAAGGGAAAAAAAAATAACATAAGAATCTTTTTATTTTCTTAGAAACAGAGTAATTAAATTAAGATCACATTAACTATATAAGTTTTTCCAGTACAGTAATATTTAAAATTTTGTTGCTAAAATCCATATGGCTATAGTTAATATATCAATTTTAATGTTGTCATTATGTGATGAACCTTTTAATTTTCTTCATTTCACATCATTACTGCTTACATTCTTCAATCCCTACAAAGTATTCATATATATCACCACAAATCTAGAAGGATTGAGAACATGCAGCCGTCCTGCCCCTCAAGCTGATTGGTAGATTATAAAAAAAGGAATATAATCAGTGCCCACCATAAGCTACTGAAAATCCAGGGTCAACAAAAATTCCCTTAACCACCTCACCACCACTATATTTCATAGTTTTTTTTAATGTTTGAAAGTTACTTCACATAATTTAAAAAGAAAAATAGAGAATAAAACAGTAAAAATAATACTAATTGCTTTTTCAAAAAGTTATTTACCACAAGTAATCTAATGTTGCTCTTATATACCTTTCTGTAGCAAATGTAAATATGTATACCTAACAATATTATAGAAGTGAGCAGATTCAAAAAGGACAGAAAACTGAATGCATGGTTCATGAAATGCAAACTGGGTTAATGCCCCTGGCCAGGCAGCTTTTAACTGAGCCAGTTAATTACTTTATTGTTGTGGTCTTATCAGTTGTTGCAACCAGTTTTATCTGAGTCAGGATTGTAAATGGATTCTAAGACACTCATAAATAATGTAAACATTTGCTGCAATTATCTACAAATCAAAGAGTACTTATCACTATGCTGCACATACATAACAGAATAAAAATGCATGGAGGAAAAAAGATAAGTGTCTCAACACTAAATAGTCCATAATGGAAAGTAAACTGTGTGAAGGCTATTAGGATGAATCAGTAAACAATCAAATCTTTAAACAAGAATCACACTGTATAGTTTACAGTTGGCTGTTTAAAGATTAAAATCTAAAATTCTCTGCACATTCACTAAATACTTCCATATCATCACCCATGTTTAGCAGTTGTACAGTTTGATTTGTTAGTTCTAAATTGACAAAGTGATAATATTGTTTGAGAACAGAATGAATGGAATATTCATTCATTCATTCATTCATTCATTCATTCATTCATTCATTCAATGAAAATTTCTACTGCAATCAAATGACACCTGACATATAAGATTAGCATAACTTAAATTCAAAACAGATATTTTATTATATATCTAGGGGATAATGCTATCATCTTGAAAATGTACATTAAGAAGTAGGCTGACATATTTCACCAAGCTATAAAACACTCTTTACAAATAACAATCACTGTGTTTATATGCTAAGACAAAATATTTTATGGCCTAGTATGAAGTATAAAACTAGCATACAAATTTAAAGTGTATACAGGTGAAACTCGAAAAATTAGAATATTGTGCAAAAGTTCATTTATTTCAGTAATGCAACTTAAAAGGTGAAACTAATATATGAGATAGACTCATTACATGCAAAGCAAGATAGTTCAAGCCGTGATTTGTCATAATTGTGATGATTATGGCTTACAGCTCATGAAAACCCCAAATACATAATCTCAGAAAATTAGAATATTACATGCAATCAATAAAACAAGGATTGTACATAGAACAATATCGGACCTCTGAAAAGTATAAGCATGCATGTGTACTCAGTACTTGGTTTGGGCCCCTTTTGCAGCAATTACTGCCTCAATGCGGTGTGGCATGGAAGCTATCAGCCTGTGGCACTGCTGAGTAGTTATGGAGGACCAGGATGCTTCAATAGCGGCCTTCAGCTCTTCTGCATTGTTTGGTCTCATGTCTCTCATCTTTCTCTTGGCAATGCCCCATAGATTCTCTATGGGTTCAGGTCAGGTGAGTTTGCTGGCCAATCAAGCACAGTAATCCCACAGTCATTGAACCAGGTTTTGGTGCTTTTGGCAGTGTGGGCAGGTGCCAAGTCCTGCTGGAAAATGAAGTCAGCATCCCCATAAAGCTCGTCTGCGGAAGGAAGCATGAAGTGCTCCAAAATCTCCTGGTAGATGGCTGCGTTGACCCTGGACTTAATGAAGCACAGTGGACCAACACCAGCAGATGACATGGCTCCCCAAATCAACACAGACTGTGGAAACTTCATACTGGACTTCAAGCATCTTGCAGTGTGTGCCTCTCCATTCTTCCTCCAGACTATGGGTCCTTGGTTTCCAAATGAGATGCAAAAGTTGCTCTCATCAGAAAAGAGGACTTTGGACCACTGAGCAACAGATCAGGTCTGTTTTTCTTTAGCCCTGGATCTGTCTCTGTGTGGTGGCTCTTGATGCACTGATTCCAGCCTCAGTCCACTCCTTGTGAAAGTCCTCAACACTTTTGAATGGCCTTTTCCTGACAATCCTCTCCAGGCTGTGGTCATCCCTGATGCTTGTGCACTTTTTCTTCCACACTTTTCCCTTCCACATAACTTTCTATTAATGTGCTTTGATACAGCACTTTGGGAACATCCAACTTCTTTTGCAATTACTTTTTGAGGCTTTCCCTCCTTATGGAGGGTGTCAATGATGGTTTTCTGCACAACTGTCAGGTCAGCAGTCTTTCCCATGATTGTGATTCCTACTGAACCAGACTTTAAAGGCTCAGGAACCCTTTGCAGGTGTTATGGCTTAATTAGCTGATTAGAGTGGGACACTTTGAGCCTAGAATATTGCACCTTTTCACAATATTCTAATTTTCTGAGATTGTGGATTTGGGGTTTTCATGAGCTGTAAGCCATAATCATCACAATTATGACAAATCACGGCTTGACCTATCTTGTTTTGCATGTAATGAGTCTATCTCATATATTAGTTTCACCTTTTAAGTTGCATTATGGAAATAAATGAAAATTTGCATGATATTCTAATTTTTCGAGTTTCACCTGTATGTTTATAATTCTTCTTGCAAATTCACAAATATAATATTCACTTATTTAAGCTGTCAGTCATGGCTTTACAATTTAATTTTTGATTTTCAAGAAATAGCATAAATATTCAGACTGGAAGTCTGTTTCTCCAAATATGCTATATGCTAAAAATGCTTAATTTATTTTTTTAGCATAATGGTATGTTCCCATGTCAGTTATATCTAGCAACCTACCTTTAGAAAATGCAACTGCCAAAGATTCATTTGCTAATTTGTTTACTGAAGAATGTCACTTGTAAAGATACACATTTAACATATAATGTTAAAATATATTTGTTCTATTACTAATGTATTTTGGATTGAGTTTTTACAACAGTTTTCTGTACTGGAATAAAAAGCAAAATAAATAAAATGTGCTGTGCTAATGTATAAAATAAATGAACAAAAGAGAGTAAATGTTTTATCTATTCACGAGATGTGTGTTTAAAGTACAAGCATAAAAATGTAGTTTAATAACTAGGACATAAAAAAGAAAACAACATGATATGATACACAGCTTAGAAAAATATACATAAAGCATCTGTCCCATGGCTTCATTGCAGTTGCATATAAGGCATATAATTATTATCACTGTTTTAAAACTCTTAATTTCTCTGAAAAATCCTAATATTTTTCAATACACATTCATTAATTGGCTTAATTTCCTTTTGCATTTTTGTATTGGTTTTAAGGGTCTCTTTGGATCTGAAAATGGCATTGTGGTATGTAGTTATCTGTGGACACAGGTGGCTTTACAGTTCCTGACAATGCTCACAATTTTCTATCAGTGTTGGTTAAGCGTATCTTCAAAGCTGGTGGAGGCTTCATAGCAGAGTTCACCACCACTTTCTGTCAGCAGCTGCTGCTTCTTTGGCTGGATATTACAGTGATGTAAGCTTTTTTTCTTAGTGACTTTGTATCCCTTGAGCAGTTGTGTTCTCTACCTAGATTCCAGCACAATACACAGCAACTGGCAAAATATGCAGCAGTCATCCATTCTGACAATGTGTCCCACCAATCTCATCAGGGCTCAGATGATTAGGGATCAATGCTGGTCAACTCTGCAAGAACCAAGGCCCTCAGGTTGGATACACAGTCTTGCCAATGAATGCCAAAAAGAGTGGAAAACGCACATCTCAAATTTCTCCAGTTGTTTGATACAGAGTCCAAAACTCACATCCATATAGGAAGGAAGGGAAGCCATAGCTCTGTAGCTTTTAGCTTTGTGGAGATGTTGTGTTGACTAAGCATTCTAGGACATAACAACTATAGTGCCTGGCTGGCCTGGCTGATTTTGGAATCAATTACTTTGTTCAAAGACCAATCACTCAAGATGATGCTTCTCATGTATTTGAAGCTGTTTTTTGTAAGCTGGATGTTGTTAACAGTTATATTTGTTTCTATGGATTTGGTATGAGCTGGTGAAGTACTTCAGTCTTGTTCAGGTGATAAATAGCACAAACAGCATAGCAGCTTCTGAGAATTTGTTAGCCATGAACTGAGTCAGCACCACAATCATAATCAAACAGTTTTTGAATGACTGTGTGGAGGCACTTTATCTGCACATTTAAGCAGTGTAGGTTAAAAAGAGCTGTCCATTTGATATCTGACACAGACTTCCTCCTTCAGCCCTCACAAGATGTAACAACATGCAGATGAAAAATAGATTGAATAGGACTGTGGCTAGCAGAAAACCCTGTTTTACCCCCATTGGAAATAGCAAATGCAGTTGATATACACCACTGTAAAAAACCTGTCCTGCCACTCCATTATGTAGTGGTTGAATCAACTACAGGAATTTCCTCAGCCATCCATAACATCTCAGAATAATCCAGAGAGCCTCCATGGTTACATTGGGTCAATGAAGACAGAGTAAAGAGGCTAGTTCTGCTCAATGTACCTCACCTGGACTTGCCTTACAACAAATATCACATCTTCTGTACGATGTTTTGGCCAAAAGTCAACTAGTACTTCTGGGAGGTTTCTTTCTGAGACAATGACAAGTTTGTTTGACAATGCAAGTAAAGACTTTGCATGTGATGGGCAAGAGAAGAGTGCTATCTGATTTATTTCCCTTTTTTAAGAAAGCCACAATGAGTGAATCACAGACGTCATCAGGTATCTCTTCCATGGGCAAAGTGCTTCCAAGATGTCTTGGAATGCTTGCAAGGAATTTGGGGCTAGTGCTTTACAGATCTCAGCAGGAATCCATCTGTAGGAAATGACCAGGCAGAGGGAGAGATCAAAGGCATCATCAATCATGAGTCCCTTCATGCCCACAAGACATCTAAGTCCAGCCCACCTTGAATTCCTTCTACTCTTATCTTCCGCTAATTTCCCCTAATCATTAGTAATTCACATTCTTGTAGAGAGCTTAAGCTTGCAATAATCTTTATATCAATTTGGGTATCTTGATTTTCTTGGAGATTGACATCATCCTACCTGTAGTTATATTTGAGCTCTTTGTAAGATCACTTCCTTGATTTTATCAGTTAGAGGGAGGCAGGTTTAGGGCATAATTTGTTCTATTGTCAAACAACTATTACTCTTTTTTCTAACATTCACTTCCTACTTATAAAATAACTTACATCCATTATTTTGTGTCAGGCATTCTACAGAGTACGTCTTGACCACTTTCTGTGTGATATGCTTTCAGGTATTTGAAGAGTGTTCTTATTCCCCACTCCTTCAATCTGTCTTAATAAAAACAATAGAGACTTAATTTCTAATTCCCTAATCTTTCTTTATTGCTCTCATCTGAATGCATTCCAATGTGTCTGAATCCTTCCTAAGTATCATATCCAGAACTGGATGCAGTACTCAAGATGAGATCAGATCAATACAGAATAATGTATTATAAAGTGGAAACTATACTGCTGGGATTCAATGTAAAAAGGCATTTTACTTCTTTGCAACCATATAAAAATGCTGACTCGTTTTCAGTTTGCAATATACTATTATTTCAGAACCATTCTTACAACTATTATTAGGCTCCAATACCAAGTTAGGTAGCCCATCTTGTACCTAATTGTTAATTCTGGCAAAACCCATTTTGTTAAATGGGTTTTGTCATTCGTCACAGCCACATGCCTATAATGTATTTCTTTTATAATTCAAAATGAGTTAATTGGCACCAAAAGGTGAAGACTACTTATCTTCAAAATTAATCTGCACATGCAAAATATGTACATTGGATTAAGAAGCTGGGGAACTACTAAAATACTATAATGAAGAAAGATAACTATCAAGATCCAGGTGTTGCCAAAGATAACTATCAAGATCCAGGTGTTGCCAAACTGATTAGAAGCAGTACACCATTTCAGATGGAGAGTATATAGCTAAAGTACACAGTAATTTTAATACACAGCATGTAATTATAGCTTCTCTTTTTCTTGGTCAGACAAATCCCAGGAGGTAGAAGATAGACTTGATCTACATAAACAATTGTCAAAGGGTACTGATTTGCAAAAAGATGGCAACAAGAGTGAAGGATGTATGTCCCTTTGTGTTAGAGGGACAGGTATATTTTTTTAAAGGATTGTAGCAAAGGATTTGAGATGTAGCAAAGGATTTGAGAGTAATAAAGATAATGAGAGATTAGACTATGCAACTAGTGGGTAAGTTTCTGCATTCATCTGCCCCTTTTTGACCCATTTTTCAATTGATATACATGGATTGGTTCCCAGGCTAGATCAACTGGACCACGCATCCTAACTGTGTGCTATAGGGAGCAGAGGTGCATCTCCACTAAAGTGGAGATTTTTTGGAGCCATTCTGGTAGATGAGGAGGCTTGATGGGCCAGTGTAGGTGGTATTTGGTTGGGCAAACATCACAGTAATGTCTATTACTGGAGGCTCAGATATAAAGGCAGTGAGAGGTGTGCTCTGTATTTCAGGGTTGCTTGGTGAATTTGTGTCAGCATTTGTGCTTTCAGTGGCCATTTGCGGTTACAGAGGTGCTATGGACAAAACAGGAGACAGCAACAGGCACAGGATTTCCTGGCCCTTACCAATTATCACTATTGTGCTTTGGTGTACTTTGTGGTCCCGAAATTTAGCCTGGGACTTGAAGAATTCCCCAGACACAATGTGATGTCTAAAGAGTGGTGTTTGGGGTATCTGAAAGAGAGTAGCAGCAAAAGAAGGCTGGTACCTTAGACCTCTCATATGATTTGTCCTTTTTGAGGTCATTTTTGTCTAGATGATCAGAATCATGAAGAGATAATGTGCCGACCATTTTAATGTCAATTAAATCTGATATCCAGATGTCACTAGTTGTTGGGCTTGGTAATAAACTTTTGACTGGTGTGCTCTCCCCCTCCATCCACCAGCATGAACTGAGTATCCTCTCAGATGAAAGCTGAAAGTTGGATTATTTGGTATTTTGTTGACCTATCCCCAGCTTCTATTTTGTGGAGTTCCACAGGCTTCAGTACCCTCCAAACTCCCAACTAACATTTATATGAACCCATTGGGTGAGATAATCTATCACCATAGGATGAGACATCATCAATACACTGATATTCAATTACATATCTTCATTCCTAGGCAAAGTAAGTGATGCCGTTGATGTCCTGTCCCTAAACCTGAAAGCTATAGAAGTCTGGGTGGAGAACAACAGGTTTCAACTGAACACAGGCAATGGCTCTGGGGTTTGAGGCCATCTGGATATGGCATTTTACCATATTTGATCCTGCATGGAATGTTACTGCCCCAGACAGACCCAGTTCACAATTAGAAGTCCTTCTAGATTCACAGTTCCTGCTGAAGAACCAAGTGGCACTTGTGGTTAGGAGTGTCTTTGTTTTGTGCTTTCCTGTACTATGAGGCTCTATTCATAGTTACTCATAGTCTGGTCAGCTCTAGAAAAAAATCATTCTAATGTGCTCTATATGAGACTGCACTTGAAATTATTCAGAAGCTTTAGTTGGTGCAGAATGCAGCTTCATGAACAGTTATGTGTGCCTCAAGGACAGCACACATTCCATCTCTGGTCCACAACCTTCATTGCTTGCCAGTTTGCTTCTGGATGCAACACAAGGTGTTGGTTTTGACCTTTAAAGACATTTCTAAAATTCTGTTTTCACTTTGTCATTGTGGAGTACTTTACAGATTCTCATTAATCTGTATGGAGTACAGATTAATGAGAAAAAAATGAATTTCAACAACTGTAGAACCAGGCTGAAGCTTAACAAAATTAACAAAAATGAAGGGGGTTTGAATACTTTCTGCATGCACTGTATATAGCCACCAGTCTCAATTCTGTGACTCCTAGAAAATCACAATGCAAAACATAAAAACAAGAAATTTAAAGCCCTACATGGCATAGTTAAAGGGACCTCTCTTTCCTGTTACATCTATCTAACCAATCAGGAGGAGCAGGAGGGGTATGCCAAGAGTCCAGTCAGCTAAAAATTTATCTGTGGCAGGATCTATGGTGGCATGCTGCTTCTACTGGGGGCCCTGTCCTATGGAATATCATTCATCCTGAGGTGAGATCATACTTGCTTTCCAGAAAACCTTCAAGACATGGGTTTTCCATTAATCTTGATGGATTCTTCTCCAGGAGTTCCAACCCTCAAAATCTATCAGAACATAATCCTGAAATGATGTAATTCAACCTCTTTTCTCTGAGTGTAGATCAAGCTAACTTATGTAAAGACCAGTGAAGCACACTCTTTAAACTATTGCTAAAATTGTGCCACTCCATCACCCTCAGACAAAAAAAGCTGATTGGAATAACTGCAAGCTAATCTATGATTGCATACTTGGGTCACATTTGTCCAAAACTACTATTGGTTCATAGACTCTCCATTTAGGCCCCCGAGGATCAGCTTTCTCCTTTTAATGCCCAGAAAGTCATAAGGAAGCATGGTTATAATTTTACAGCCAAATTGGATGTTTGTAGCTCAGTATATAATAAAATTTCACCATTATTTCCTATAGTTAAAAATGAAATTTGTTATAAAAATATTCTTAAAAATAGAAGGTTCTAATAAGGTTTAATTCAATTGAGAATAAAGCATATGCCTTTGGCATATTTCTTATAATATTGTTTTAATGTATACCTTTGTCCACATGAATCAAATGTGCTTGAGGAACTATCTGCTTCACTGACCTAATTTCTTTAAAGCCTTGGGAAAAATTCTGTCACCTATCTTGTGGAATGAAGTTTATTTCTCAGACCATAATAAAATTGTTTTTCTTTTGTCATCTACTAAAGATAATCTTGGGGAGAGAAAAATTTCCCTGGTTTGCAGTTGTTGCTAGTCAGAAATTTATTAATAATACTGATACTTACACAATCTTAAGCATATATTTGGACCTTGTTTTCTTTTAATTTTGATTTCACTTTTGTAATTGGAATAGCATAACTGCTACTGAACTTAAGACACTCATTATTTGAACAGCATCACTTGTTGATTGACTCCTAAATTAGAATTAACATGTGAATTCAAATCTCAATTACTTAGCAGGGAAAAACTATCATATAAATTATATGATCCCACCACCACCACCACCACCACCACCACCACCACCACCCCCGGGCATATATCTAACCATTTGAAGGATTTGGTATCTTTTATTTGGGCTAAATTTGATAAATAGTACTTACAAATATTATTATTTTAAGTACTATAATTTAGCTCTCTACAGACTCACTTTGCCTTTCATTCGCTTACTATGTCTGAGTAATCCCACATTTGTAACTAAGCAGGAGCTAATTCATCAAAGTTCACATAAAAATACATATTTCTCTTTATTTCCTAATTTGATTTAGTTTCTTTTTCCATCCAATGAAGCTTAAAAACAGGATACATATCTCCAGACTGATATTCTATCCAACATTCCCTTTAACATTTAGACCTATCACTTTATCCCAATTTCCAAATCATTTCTATCCAAATTTATCTAAAACCAATCTTTATGAAGCACACACTGATCTTCCTTGTTCAGGGTCTCAGACGGACAAAAGTAATTTAGATTTCAAAAGCCATTTAAATCATTCAACCAAGCTCTTTTTTCTAGATGAACATCAATTTTAAAACCAAGTTTTGAAGGGGGAAAAGGGATATTTATTAAAAAGGGGGTTCAAGAAATGTTTCCTCAGCATGTTTAATAACAAAAATGACAAAATATGAGCTTAAACAATTTACACCAATGGATTTATCAGTCCTTTTTAATCCTAAAAACTAACACACATGTAAATGTTTTTTTGAAGAGCTTATATAAATAGAATATTTAAATATTAGAATATTATTTTTATTCAAACCTATACAAGACCCTAAACACTAAGCTATTAGGAACAAATTCTTTTTAGTTCTTAGTGAAATATTGTGAACAAGCTAAGTGTAAATTAATTAGATCTGCCAATAAGCCAGTTCAAACACTTTAAATCATTATTAAATAAACCATGTCAATCAGTAAACCAGACAGACCATATGTTGTAATTGAAAACATATCAAAAACTGGCATTTCAAAAATCTACAATACATATACTTTACAAGTGATAGTTAAAGAAATACACTGTGTGCACAATTATTAGGCAAGTGAATATTTTGACCATATCATCATTTTATGCATATTTTTCACCTCTAAGCTATATAAACTTGAATGCTTAATGGATATAAGCATATCATGTGATGTGTATTTGTTTAATGAGGGAGGATGTGGCCTAAGGATATCAACACCCTGCCTACATCAAGGTGTGCATAATTATTAGGCAGCTTCTATTCTTCATGCAAAATGGGCCAAAAAGAGATTTGACCGACTGAAAAGTCAAAAATTGTAAAAATCTTCCAGAAGGATGCTGCACACTTGAAATTGCTAAGATATTGGGGTGTGATCACAGAACCATAGAACATTTTGTTGTAAATAGTCAACAGTTTCGCAAAAACAAGACACATAAGTTGAAACGGAAAGATTGGGCCAAGAAATATCTGAAGACAGATTTTTCTAAGGTTTTATGAATTGATGAGATAAGAGTGACTCTTGATGGACCAGATGGATGGGCCCGTGGCTGGATCAGTAACGGGCACAGAACTCCACTTCGACTCCGTGTCTCTCAGAAAAGATGGAGGTGGGGTATTGGTATGGGTTGGTATTATTAAGAATGAGCTAGTTGGACCTTTTCGGGTTGAAGATGGACTCAAAATCAACTCCCAAACCTACTGTCAGTTTTTAGAAGACACTTTCTTCAATCAGTGATACAGGAAAAAGTCTGCCTGTTTCAAGAAAACCATGTTGTTTATGCAAGATGGTGCTCCAACCCATGCATCGAAGTACACCACTGTGTACCTAGCCAATAAAGGCCTTAAAGATAAAAGATTTATATAATCTGACGAGAAACCAGAGTAGAGCTAGGATTATGGTTAAGAATAATGACAAGGCCCCCTTCCTCACCTGATTTAAACCCTATTGAGAACTTATGGGCCCTTCTTAAATGGGAGATTTACAGTGAAGAAAAACAGTACATCTTTCGGAACAGTGCCTGGGAAGCTGTGGTTGCTTCTGCACAAAAAGTTGACCATCAACAGATCAAGCAACTGACAGACTCCATGAATGGAAGGCTTATGACTGTTATTGAAAAGAAAGGTGGCTGAATATTTTTTTTTTTAAATGTCAGAAATGTTTATTTGTACATTTTGAGTTGTCTGTTATTATTCTCACTTTAACAGATGCAAATAAATGAGTGAAATGGGCAAATTTTCATTGTTGCATAATAATTCTACGCATCAATAGTTGCCCAATAATTGTGCATATATATTCTCCTAAGAAAGCCAAAATCTCACTTTTACTTTTTTAAATATTCAGGTTTGAAGTATATTAACATTTTGGATTGACCGAGAGCACTGTAGTTGTTCAATAATAAAATTAATCCTCCAAAATACAAGTTGCCTAATGATTGTGCACATAGTGTAGAACATCTTTTGTGAAGAATGCAGTATAATTTGATATAACAAAGTACATTCTACCTAGTGCATCAATATGTCACTTTTTAAATACAAATAACTGAATAGTTTCACAGAGTAGCATTTCAAATCTAATAAAGAAATGTATTCATTACAGCAGGGCTGTCAAACTTGCAGCCTGTGGGCCAGATGTGTCATGTGCTGGCCACGCTGATGCACAGTTTAGCAAAGGGGGGGGGAATTGTGATATGAGATATGACCCCGGTGTGACGACACAAGTTTGACACCCCTGCACCACAGTAAATGCAGCAAAAGTATGTCAACTTTTCTAGGAGAAAAAAACGAGACAACTACAACTGAAGAATGACAAAGTCAATTTTTTCCTCTTATTAACTGACGTATTGCAATAATTTGGGAGTCAAGGTTCGAAATCATGCATAGGAATACTTTACGAGTTAACATTGGACAGGCTTTGTTTTAAAATTGCATAAACATACAATACTTCAATCTTACATCATCAAAATTTAATATCTCTGAGAAAACCCTATGGAGAAGTGTTAACAGGACTGATAGTTTATTATACATGATCTGCAATTCAATCTTATCAAAAATATCAGTAGAACTAGAACTTGCTCAGAGAACTGATTTCATCTTTGCTAACCTTCCTAGTTCAATGACACACTTCATGTTTTAAGAGGATTTGTGCCTTTTAGGCAATTCTTGCTATGCCTTACATCATCTACCCATTCAAAAAAAAATTCCATGATGAATATGAACAATTATAAAGTATGCATCTTGCAGAAAGCAAACTACTGAAGTTAGGACAATAAAGTGTGGAGGAAAGAAATTACATAAAGCAAATACATACTGTACATAATGCAAACCTAACTGACAAAGAACTCACATAAGAAATGAATACGTGTTTGTGTTTCTTCAAAGCATTGATTTCCAGTGTCTGTCTGAACTAGTCCCTACAATTTTCTTTTGCAAGGTTTTTTTTTTGCAAGTGGTTTGCCATTGCAGAGCCAACAGAAACTGGCCCCAGGTCACCCAGCTGATTTTGCACCTAAGGTGGGACTAGAATTCATGGCTTCTGGGTTCCTAGCCAAGTTACAAACTTTATCTGTAAAGGACTCACAAAATAAATTAACACCTACATATCACATAAACAAAATATTTCATTCCACATACACACCATGTATGATACTCAGTACTATCTCCAACTCACTTTTTTTTCCTGAGTGATGATGCACAATTCAGGAGAAAATAGAACAAATGCCAGACTATAGACATCCACCCACAACTTTATTTTCTAAGAATGATGAGTATGACAGTATAGTATAATAAATAAACTCAAAAAAAAATCAGAAGGGAAACGGAGGCCAGAAGGGATGCAACAGAATTCAACTATAAATTTGCAATTTATAATCATTCCCATCTATCTTGTTATTTCCATGGCAAGTAGTTATGACTATGACAGTATGACTATGAAATAGTAATGGAACGTTGTATAGGATTCTGGTAAAGATGGAAGGATTTTCCAATGAACACACACTGAGTTAAATTGTTCACACGTCTTTATTTAGTGTGCACATGCACTATTAGATTTGTTATTGTTCTGCCAATTATATCAAATTTTGATATAAGAGGAAAGGGCATGTAAATAAGACTATCTAACAAGAGTATAAGGACAGTTCAAATTATCATATTCTTTAAAGTGACCAGGAGAAATGTGAATGGCACTAGTGATGGGTATTCCATAAAAAGATCTGAAGCTAGGTTAGGGATAAATCATCTTGGAGAAGATCCATCCAGTTAGCACTAACTTGATGGCACATAATCAGTCAATCAATCCATTCACCAGGGAAGTCAAATAAACAATTGGCATTTGCAGATTAAAAAAAGAACCCTTCTACCATAGTAACTCCCTGAGACTTTACATTGCTTAACCATCCTGATTTGTGACAGATCTTGAATGAGGTAGCTCAGTAGTTAAGATGCTGAGTCTTAGATGGTTAAAGATCTATAGTTCGACAGTTTGAGACCCTGAGTGCCACAAGATGGAGTGAGCTACCATCACTTGTCCCAGCCCCTACCAACCTAGCAGTTCAAAAGCATGCAAATGCGAGTAGATGAATAGAGAGCACATTTAAACATGCAGGAAGATAATAGTGGGCTGTGTTTTGCCATGTATTCTGTGCTGTGTGCTGTTATGCTGGCCACGTATCTGCAGAAATGTCCCGACAACACTTAAGAAATGGAGATGAGGACTGCCCTAAAAGTTGGTCATGAGATAAAATCTCTGGAGAAACATTTACCTTTAACTGAATAGTCTGTCATAAGATGTGACATTCAAATTTTGAAAATCCAGTTAGATGAAGTTCTATCATGATAAAGGGATCATAAAGAGTTTGTCTGCAAACCCTGCTTATGATCTATAAGAACACTGAATCTCATAAATTATAAATTATGTAATTTATCTACTTGATATGTATATATGTATATATGTGTGTGCCCGACTCATGAGGGGGGTAACACGCTTGACCTAGTTTTTGTCTCGGAACAGTGGCGTAATGATCTGGGGGAGGCCCTACTTGTACCATGGTCAGATCATGAGGAGCCACCTAGATGGTTCCACCCCAGGCGTCTGATGGACCCGGAGAGGTTCCAGATGGAACTGGGGTTTTTTCCCACTTCCCTTAGCCACAACTCCGTCAAGGACCTGGTGGCAGCCTGGCAGCAGGCTGCTACGGGAGCCCTCGACAGAGTTGTCCCCATGCGCCCCCTCATTCGACGTGGATCCCGGTCGGCTCCCTGGTATACCAAGGAGCTCCGAGAGATGAAGCGCCATCGGAGGGGCTTGGAGAACAGATGGAGGTCCACCCAATCCGACTCCGACAGAGCCCAGCTAAGAGCCCACATTAGGACTTACCTGGCAGCTATGGGAGCGGCGAGAAGGTCTTATCTCTCCGCTCTCATAGCGTCTGCAGATAACCGCCCAGCCGCCCTGTTTAGGGTCACCCATTCTCTCCTACATTCGGGGAAGGCGGTGGACCCACTGCGGGGTAGGGCTGAGGAATTTGGTCAATATCTGTCGGATAAGATTGCTCGGATTCGGGCCAGGTTGGACTCTGGTTTGCAGTGGTCTGACAAAGGGGGCGCAAGTAGTCTGGCTAATGTGACCTGGGCTGAGTTTGATCCTGTTTCTGAGGATGAAGTGGATAGGATTATGCAACGACTGAGTTCCACCACGTTTATTGGACCGTGCCCTTCCTGGTTGGTTTACGCCTCCAGGGAGGTCACCTGCGGCTGGCTCCAGGCAGTGGTCAATACTTCATTAAGGGAGGGTGTCTTCCCCGTCACCTTGAAAGAGGCGGTGGTGAGACCCCTCCTGAAGAAGCCTGCCCTGGACCCAGCCTTGTTAGACAACTTTCGTCCGGTCTCCAACCTTCACTTTTTGGCGAAGGTTGTTGAGAGTGTGGTGGCTCAGCAGTTTCCGCTTTTCCTGGATGAAGCGGACTACCTAGATCCTTACCAATCAGGCTTCTGACCCGGGTACAGCACGGAGACAGCATTGGTCGCGCTGATGGATGATCTCTGGAGGGCCCGGGACAGAGCTTTTTCCTCTGTCCTGGTCCTATTAGACCTCTCAGCAGCTTTCGATACCATCGACCATGGTATCCTGTTGCGGTGCCTCGGGGGATTGGGAGTGGGGGGCACTGTTTTGCAGTGGTTCTCCTCCTATCTCTCGGGGCGCTCGCAATCGGTGTTGGCGGGGGGGCAGAGGTCGACTCTGAGGGCTCTCATTTGTGGGGTTCCCCCAGGGGTCGGTTCTCTCACCCCTCTTGTTCAACATCTGTATGAAGCCGTTGGGTGAGATCATCCATGGTTTTGGGGTGAGGTATCATCAGTATGCTGATGATACCCAGCTCTACATCTCCACCCCAAACCACGTCAGTGATGCCCTCTCTGTGATGTCCCGTTGTCTAGATGCGGTACGGACCTGGATGCACGGAAACATGCTTCGACTCAACCCGGCCAAGACTGAGTGGCTGTTCATACCGGCATCTTGGTCCAATCAGGAGATTCCATCATTGGTCATGGGGGGAGAGGTGTTGCCCCCTATAGAAAGGGCTTGGAACCTGGGGGTCCTCCTGGACTCACGGCTCAAGTTAGAGGAGCAGGTGGGAGCCGTGGCCAGGGGAGCCTTTGCCCAGGTCCGGCTGGTTCGCCAGCTACGCCCGTTTCTGGACTGAGATGCCCTGCGCACAGTCACTCATGCTCATGTGACCTCCCGACTCAACTACTGCAATGCTCTCTATTTAGGGCTGCCCTTGCATGTCATCTGGAGATTGCAGCTGGTGCAGAATGCAGCCCCGCGGGTGATGATGGGGGTTTCCCAATACTCCCATGTTACACTCCTCCTGCACCACTTGCATTGGTTGCCGGTTGCCCTCCGGGTGAGATTCAAGGTTTTAGTGTTAACATTCAAAGTTCTACATGGCATGGGTCCGGGATATTTGAGGGAGCGTCTCCTGCCGATAACAAGTACCAACCGCCCTGTTTGAGCACATAGACAGGGGCTTCTCCGGGTGCCGTCGGCAAGTCGATGCCGGCTGGCGGCACCCGGGGACAGGCCTATTCTGTGGCGGTTCCCGCCCTATGGAATCAACTACCCTTGGGGCTCCGCCTGGCCCCTGATCTTCATACCTTCCGCCACGACCTGAAAACCTGGCTATTCGAACAGGCTGGGCTGGGCTGATCTCCTGGGGGGAGGGTTAAATTTTAAATGGTATACTGGGGTTTTAACTTAAATTAGACTTGTGACTATTTAATATTGTTTTAAATTAATTTATTGTTATGTTTTGGTTTTAATTGTGAGCCGCCCCAAGTCTTTGGAGATGGGGCGGCATACAAGTCTAAATAATATACATACATGTATGTATGTATGTATGTATGTATATATACACACATATACATACAGACACACACATACACACAAATGATATCATACAATATTGTATGATATTGTGCAACATATTAATCTATTTGATATAGAAATCAAAACATTTTTTCAATTAACTTATCAGCTATCAAATCCCTTTCCAGATGGTTTTTGGAGATCAACTATACATGTATCATAACCTAGAAACAACAGTGTGTATGTTTCCCAAAATAGCTTTTTTACATTGATAAGGCACATAGATTTATTTACATAGATAGTAAATAAATAAGTATTAACATGAATAATCACATTAAAGTTTGAAACCAATATGGTAGCAATATAATATACCATTGGTGAATCATTCATATTACTGGCATGAGAAAATGGACCACACAGAGGACAATGTACATAGTCATAAAGGAGATTTATGCTAACTGCCTACCTTGTCTGGTATATTCATCAGATTCCCTGGGGACTAAATCTTTTACCCGGTTTCCATACAGCAGTCTGGAAGAATCATGATCAAAAGCTTTCAAGGTTTCACTTGAACTGTAGGACTTCTGAGTAGGCACTCTGCATTCTTCATTTTCTGTGGAAGAATTTGTATAACGCCTTTCCTTGTCTCTTCTGCTCTTTGTCAGGGAGCAATAAGGTCTGCGTTCTTTCACATCCATGCTTCATTCCTTCTGTATGCACGTCAGATCATACCACCTGGAATTCTTCTATACATTCAATTATTTACCTGGAAGAGAATAGAGTATATGTTGGAAACAGATTCTCCCTCTATGTGTGTGTGTGTGTGTGTGTGTGTGTGTGTGTGTGTGTGTGTTTGATCAACTCACATGTGTATTAGAAGTTTATTCATTCTTTCCATAGCCAAATACCACCATGAAGGAGAAATGGGACTCCCTTTCAATTTCCAACTTTTAAAGCTATCAGAATCTAGAAGTTTGTGCAAATTTCAAATATATAAACTCTTACACAATACCAATTATACTTTATGTACTTATTCTAGTTGAAGTTCTTCTCCAGTTTGTGTGAATGCCACTTCAAATGTGTTATTTGACTCTTTCTTCTAAACTGATAACTTCACTCATTCCACCCAGATGTGTTTTAGTTCAGGCTCAACAAAGATTTTAAGGTAATGTTTGTTCTGTTACAGTTTAGGAGAAAGTTATTTCTATTTTTGGGTTTAACCATGCAAATGAACAGGCATTTTTGTTATAGTGCATTTTCTTTCTCAGTCAGACAAGAGTTTTCTTCAAATTCTAGGAAAACTGTACTTCCAAAAAAACCCAGATGATATGCTATTTCTCTCTATATTTCTATGAACACACACACACACACACACAATTTTGTTAGTTCTTAAGATTTAATTTTAGAAGAGTTTTTGCTTTCAGTCAGGTACAGTAAATAGTCTAGATAAATTTTATGTGTAGAAACATAATACTATAGAAACAATATTAGGAAAACTGTAATAAACCTATATATGTATGTTATTGAAAAGAAGGGTATATTGGTCACTGATTTTTTTTGAAATATGAGAAATGTTTATTAGTAGTTTATTTTGAGTTGTTTATTATTCTCACTTTAACAGATGCAAATAGTGAGAAGGGCAAATTTTCATTTTTCATTTAGTTGCATAATAATATCGCACACTAATAGTTGCCCAATAATTGTGCACACATAGATATTCTCCTAAGAAAGCCAAAACCTGACTTTTACTTTCTTAATTATTTAGGTTTGAGATTTATTAACATTTTGGATTGACCAAGAACACTGTAGTAATATCAAGCATCTTTTGGTATAATGAAGTATTCCTAGTGAAATCTATAGTGGTGAGCTGCCCAGGATGATACAGCAAAGCAGCCTGAAATCATATGGTATCAGATTCTTTTGGTAAAATGCTGACTTGATTTTCATCAAACAAGTCTTCTGGGACTATTGACAAATTATATTTGCATTGCATGTCCAAAGCGCATTGTCTAGGTGTTCATGAGCAAGACTTACTCTTGCCCTGATGTTCTTTCTGGACAGCAAAGATTTCCTTCTGGCACTTTAACATGTTCTATCTAGTTTGTGCAGCTTCTTGCTGATGAGAGAGGTTCATGCACTGTTGACTTAAATAGTGGCACAAGCTACCTGTAAGTCATGTGATGAAATTCCGGACTTCTTAGAGACTTCTTTCAATATTTTGTGTTCTGAACTTGGTTTGAACTTTCTGGGATAGCCTGGCCTGGGCAAGTTAGCAATTGTTTAAAAACTTCTCTACTTGCAAACGATCCTCTAGACAGTGGAATGATTGCTGTTCAATTGTTTTGCAATTTTAAAAAAATCTATTTCCAGGTTTGGAATCTATAACCTTATTTCCAAGGCCTCAAAGAACTCTTTTAATATAGACATAATGATATCACACACTTCAGCAACAAACAGCAAATCGAACTAAATGCTGAGGTTTAAGTAAGACAGGTTCCTCTCCTAACCATGAACCTGATCTGATGCACCTGATTCTAATTTGAGATATTTGAGATTATGTACTTATTTCTTCCATGTGCAAATATTCATTTATGTTTATTTAGATTACATAATAGATTACAAAATGTGAATGGTGCATATTTGTTGTATCATATCCTCTTTATCTTGTTGAAATGAAGATCAAAATTCTGAATGTTGAATATGTTGAAAAAGACAAAAATTTCAATGGCATATATATGACTATATATCTTCAATATTTTTCAGAAGTACCATATTCCAGTAACTAAGCATATAAACATCTGACATGCTACATCATAGAATTACAATTTAACATTTAATTTGTAATGTTTATGTATTCAGAATAAACAAAATTTATTCTACTTTTAGAGCAAGATGAAATGTGTGGTTAAAATGAGGCAGCCATTTCTATCTCCTCTGACAGCTATAAAATTCTGCACAGGTACATCTACATGTCTCTCATATATGGGATTAACTACTGCCAAGGCTGCATATAAAAATAAAGGGGATACTTTTGCTCATTTCTTATGCTGATTGTGCGTGCATGGAGAATAAAAAAAGAAAGAAAACTTTCAATTTTTCTTCACTGTCCATCTGGGAAACTTAAAATTGACTGAGAATGTGCATGAGAATAAGCATACACAGAATGTTTATGTGTGTTGAAGTAAGTATTAACTCTAAATATTATTTTTATAGGCCACTGACAATATATAGTTAAATTAAATAGGTGAAATAATTTATTATTTAGTGAGCTCAAAACATCAAAATGGGTATTTTGAAGTTGAAACATATTCTATATTTCTAGGCAATATCACACTTCACATAATCCTGTCAAACTGAACACATTCATTCTCTTAAATTGGTATTCCTTCCTTATTCTTTTATCAAATATAATAATGGGAGAAAGGTAGGATACATTTATACTTTCTCCTGAACACACACAAAGAAACACTAAAATGGGTCATTATTTATAAAATATAAGTGTAGTTGTTAAATCAAAAAATGAATTATATTCCCTACATTTGTAAGAAAGTTTGAGAAAATAGGAAAAAATATTAAGTAGGATTCAAATTGCACAGACTATACTTTCATATAGAAATCAACTTTAATTGAATTATCTACTATGTACAATGTACATAGCGCACATACTATGCTATGGAGGCTTTGATTGTGAAAATATTGCAAATGATGTGCCACTTCTTGAAATACTGAAGATTTGTAATAGATGCTTTGCTTCTTCATCAGTCTTGATAGAATTATTTTTCTGTATGACGTGGGAGGGGCCTCAAAATGGCGACAATTTGGGAGGAATGTCACTACCTCAAAGCGAAGCTTCATTTTAATATTTCCATCACTGAATTACCCTGAGATTATTCACAGACTTCTAGCAGAAGTTGAAAAAGAAAATAATGTTTTCCCATGTGAAAAAACTTCCGATATAGATTTAGAAATACAAGCAAATTTGATAATAAAAAAGACGTTTTTCATCATATGAAGTAGAAACTACAAAAAAACCCTAAAACCAAACTACAAAGCATGTATTTCTCCTAAATTTAGACAAGTATTTAATGTTGAAACTTAAAAGACTGTCAGCAGGAAAGCAGGTTCAAGAATACAAGGATACAATGTTCTCTTGACTTTCTAACACTGAGTGTCCTGAAACTAATTAGATAGGTAGTTAGCTAGACAGGCAGGCTGGCAGACAGACAGACAGAACTATCTCATTATTGCATGACCTTTTCATCTTGTGAACTTTTTTAAAAATAAGATTTTCTTTCTTCTATAAAAAAATCAAAGCATGTTTTTAACAGAATAATCTAATGAAAAATATAATCTCATTTGGAGAATAGAAGTTCCGGATTTTTAATCTCTAGTCCCTACTCATGCCAAAATAATTCCCTGAAAATTAATTATAATTTTTTGATTTAAAGCAAAAATGATTCCATAGTCAAACTTCAGTATGTTTTCATTTACTTTTTTTTAATCACTGTCATGAGAACATTTCAAGGGGAGATACTGAAAATATTGAGTCTATTTTCCTATACTTTTAATATACAGATTTTAATAATGAATTGGATTACTTTTAACTCATAAAATGTAAACCTATTTATGAAAATTATACACATTTAATTTACTTTAGTATATTTAGTTTATTTCTTTAATATAGGTAATGCATGAAATTTCAATACAATTTACATGTCTGAAACAAGCAAGCCCTTAATATTATCCCCACATTACACAGTTTGAAATAGTTTACAGTAATTAAAAAACTTCTACACATTCACTTGTGAGGCCAAAGTTTCCAGTTTTCACAATGATACAGCAAATGTAAGCAATATAATCTTCCTTGTGCTAAACAAACAAGATTTCTTACATATTTATTTGAATTCTTCAAGCATGTATATCTACAAGTGCATATAAAGATAAATACATCATATATTCTTTTATATTCTGTGTAAGGTAGGTGTCTCCTTGCTGCAGGAGCATATTTAAATTTCAATTCTAGGGAGTAAATCACACAGAAACAGTTGGGAAATAAAATTTGCTACCTCAAATAACCCATAGGCAGTTCCAGTATTAAATTTATACCTCCCATGTTGTCTTTCCTATCATATATATGAACTGCATTACTTTAAGCTTTTTGCTTAAAAACAGATAATGCAGCTTAATATTTGCTTTCCATCTGTCAGATATACTGTGAATTAGAATGGGACAACTCGCCCCGTCCATCTTCCCCATCCAACTTGCCACAGCTAATTCACTGCAGGACAACTCGCTGCAAGAAATTCAGTGCAGGAAAACACAAAAGAAGAACAAGTGAATTGCAGCAGACCTTGTCTTGTTTGGAGCTTCTCATGGAGGAAACAGGTAGCCTGGGTGTGGATCCAGGTCGAGGGCATAGTGCATCTGTGAGAGAAGGCCCGCTTCCACTGCTTCTTCTTGGTGTGCTTGCTGCAAGGATCAGCTGCTCTGCTGACACCCAGGTACTGGTCCTGTACTCTGGTCTTAACAAATGCACAGGGCTGGAAGGGGAAAGCTTCTACAGGGCTCTTTGGCAGCTTCATTTTTTATTTTTTTTCAAATTTAAAAATACTTTATTAAATAAATTTATATACATACAATAAAACCAAAACATTCCATTTGTTGCTACGTAAGCAAATACAGTGTTCACTCTAATTGACACTCTCTCATTGTATCAAATGTTCATTCGCTTATTTAAATATAATACAGAATTTCATTCTAATTATTTATCACAAATAAATTTACATATAATATTACCAATTTCTATATCCTTTTATTTGACTTTTTATTCCTTTCTTGTCTATCTTCCAGCCACCTAGTATTCTGACTCCTCTTTGTTTCTGAGTTCCATTAATAACCTGTCCATTTCTGCACATTCCAAGGTTTTCTTTATGATCATGAATCCGGGGGACAGGGGTGTTTTCGCATTTCCAATTTTGAGCAAAGGCGAGCCTTGCTGTTGTTAATATATGAAGTATTATGTATAATAATTTTTACTCATTTTCTGTTTTAGGATTCCTAATAGAAATATCTCTGGTTTCAACTCAATTGTAACTTTTGTGATTTCTTCCAACCAATTTTTAATTTTCCTCCAATAGTTTTTTGCTTTTGGGAAGGTCCACCACATATGATAGTAGCTTCCCTGCTCATAGCCACATTTCCAACAGCTTGCTGAATTATTGGGGAACATTTTTGCAAGTCTCGCTGGTGGTAAATGCCAGTAACAAAACATTTTGTACAAATTCTCTTTGTAGGTTGCCGATAAAGTTAGTTTATAATTTATTATCCATAGATTTTCCCAATCTTCCAAACTGATGCTATATTCAAAATTTTTGGCCCAGGTTATCATCATTTCCTTCACATTTTCTTCTTCCAATTTATAACTCAACAGATATTTATACATTTTAGAAATCATTTTTCTCTCTGGCGCTTGTAAAAATTTTATCTAATTCTTGTTGTTCTAAGTGTATCCCATACTGTTCTATATCCTTCTTGTATCTAGTTTGTATCTGTAGGTATGGCTACCAGCTTATTTGCATTCCTTATGACATCAATTCCTGCTTAGATTTTAATTTCCCTTGCTCATCCAATATCTCTTTATAACTCACTTTCTTGTCTAGATCTAAAACATTTGGGTATACCATCGCTTCCATGGTCGACAACCAGATTGGGACTTTGTGTAATGATTTCATTTCAATTTTTCCCATACTCCTAACAGTGTATCTCTAATTTGGCGTCTTTGAAAATATGAATGAAATTTGCTTTTCCCTTCCCACATGAACGCATGCCAGCCAATTTGCATGTCATTCCCTTCTAATGTCAATAATCTTTTATTCTTTAGGTTTATCCAATCTTTAATCCATACTGCTATTGCGGCCTGATAGTAGAATTCCCAATCTGGAAGTCCAAACCCTCCTTTATCCTTACTATCTTGCAGAAGTTTAAGTTTTATTCGGGCCTTTTCCCCTTGCTAGATAAACTTTTTAATTGCTTTGTTCAGTTCTTCGAAGAAGGTTTTACCTAGTTTTATTGGGATTACTTGAAAGGGAAATAGCATCTTGGGTAATACATTCATCTTAATAGTGGCAATTCTCCCTTATCAGTGATATCTGGAGTTTCCCCCAATTTTCCAAATCTTTTTGTATTTGTTTTAGCAGTTTTTCATAATTGTCTGTTTTTATCGATGAGCATTTAGCTGTCAACCATACCCCAAGGTATTTCAATTTTTTTGTTGTTTGGATCCCTAATTTCCTTTCTAATTCTTCCTTCTGTTTCACCATCATATTTTTTGTTAATATCTTTGGCAGCTTCATTTTAAAAGGGGCTACAGATTTCTCTGGGACTATTTACTTAGCCAGAAAAAAAATCCTAATTGATCAAATAACGTTTTCCTGGCCAGTCAATGAAGAATTCCTTGAGGATTCCTGAGATCAGCCTGTTTGCTCCCACTCCACCACAAGGAGCTGAACATGGAAAAAATGGGTTGACAGCAGCAGCCAAAATTTCAAACTGCAGTCATGTGATATAACAACCAAATGGGAAATTGTGTCATAAGTCCACTGTGGTCACATGATTTTTCTGCTTAGCAACTACAATGTTTAGCAATTTAGCAATGAAGTTAACAGTCCCAATTATGATTGCTAAGTAATTCTAGTAAGTTAGACATCACATTCTATAACATGAACGAATGTATTAAAACCTCTCCAACTTGCTGGTTTCCTGTTCTGACCACATAACACTTAAGGCAAAAATTATGAACAACTTACTCCTACTAGTGCAAGCCTACATTTATCAGCAGGAAGACTTAAATCCAGGGAGCCCCCGCTGGCACTTGCACAACATTTGCCCAGCAACTTTCAATTCCCAATGAAAAGCCAAATGGGTTGCTGAATGCCCAGATATAGGAAAACATATAAATGACTCCACAAAAAAGCTGCCAGGCTTTGAACTACCATGTCAGCAATGAACAATCCTGAATAGGATTTGCTCCTCACATGGTATCTGCCGGGACTCTCTGTATAAATGGGCCATAATATCCTCCCCTCAGTGTGACTACTGAGGGTCCCAAATCAAACTGTAGATCACATCGTACGCTGAGGACATATATTGGTCCAGTATAGTATAAATGATGCTGCACTTCAATAGTTAAATGGCCTAGACATTGATATTTGAATATATATCTTTTTAACACTTATATTTTTATTGGATTCTACTAATTAGTTAAAATGTTAATTTATATTGCTAGTCCATATATGATATGCCCTATGCTAAATAAATAAATGTGGTTGCTAAGTAAAGTCTACCGTATATGGGAGAAAATGATGGTAGGCTAATCCTGAATTTTCACTAAGAAAATTTTATGGAGAATAAGTATAAAATGATTGTTGGTCTAGTGGTGGATGATGGGCCTCTCAGATTGGACTGCATTTAACATGCTACTGAGGAAGAGCTATGTTCTTTCACAGGATTAATGGTATTTATCGCTTGGCTATATTAAAGCTTATGGGAGGTCTATTTCTATAAAAAAGAAAGAAAATCTCAAACTACAAAGACAGAATTACTCTGGGAACATGGAATATAAATACCATGACCGCAAAAAAAGTCAAAACAGTGAAAAATAATGTGAAACCAATGTAAATATACACAATAGAAAACAAATTAGATGGACTGGAGTAGACACTTTCATTCAGAAGATCACAGTGTTTGCTATTCAGGACATAAGAAACAAAGAAAATTAAAATTTATAATTAAAAAAGATATGCCAAGAATAATGTTTGGCTGAAATGCAATCAATAACTGAATACAATAACAGTTATACTTCATGGTCAGCTCATCAATATAACTATCGATGCATGTGAAGAGGAGGTAGATGAGAATTATCATCAAATTCAATCTGAAGTTGACATAACTTGAAAGCCTAGTATGCTAGTTATGACTAGAAAGAGGAACACCAAAGTTGCAATTAAGGAGGAAAATATAGTTGGATTGTATGGTTTAGGAAACCAACATGTAGTAGAAATATGACTTGGCAAATTATTCCATTCCAATTATTTCTTCATTCCTGATACATCCATTAAACAATCAAAATTACATCCATAAATATGGACATCACCAAACAGACCACACAGAAAGAAAATTAACCATATTACTGCTAAAAAGAGGTAAAGGAACTAGTTATAGCATCAAATACACAGCCAGGTATTTACTATGGAACAAACTGCATGGAAAACCACCACCTGAAAAGGAATCATTGCTCAACACTGTTCATATATACAGCCAAGATATTGCAATGGAATTGGACTGGTCATCATCAATAGCAGAAAAATTGTGAAAACCGAAGGAACCAAGATGCCCTATGGAAGTAACATCAAGAATCTGAGGAATATCATTAAAAATACCTGGGTATCCTTCAAGCTAACAATAAGCACATCAAAGTCAAGAAGAAGATTAAAATGAGCGTATCATCAGAGTGAAGAAGACCTTAAAGTCTGAATTCAGCAGAGGAAATATTACCAAGGCAACTAACATCTGTGTAATTTCCAGTCATTAGATACACTACTGTAATAGCAAACTGGACTTAAGCAGAACTAAAAGCCCTGAGTAGAAAGACTAGAAAAATTATGACAATGAATCATGCTCTTCAACTAGGCAGTGATGTTGACAGGCTACTTACCAAAGAAAATAGGTGGACATGGAGTGTTGCAAATGCACCACACAACTGAAGAAGAAACAGGGCATTGGAAGAATATCTGAAGGACAACAAAGAACATACACTTAAGCTGGTATATCAAGAAGGCTTACTGACTCCTGGCTTACTGACTACTGGAGATACCAAACTGACCTACAAGAAAAAACAAATGAAGACTAAAAAAGAGACATAGCAAGACAAAGTATTACATGGCTAGTAAACACACACACAAACACAGACACAAAGTAGCCGATAATCAGAAAACCTTGCAATGGCTAAGAGCAGGAAAATTTAAAAAGACACAGAGGGGTTAATTTTGGTTGCACAACATCAAGCCTTAAGAACAAATGCATACAAAGCCACAGCAACAGACAGCAAATTCTGTCTGCAAAGATGTAAAAGAAATAATGTACCACCTAGTTAGCTGCATCAAGAAGACTGAACTGACTACAAACAATGACATGACAAAGTAACAACAATGATGCATTGGAATATCTGCAAGAAATACAATTCACCTGCAAGCAAGAACTGGCAGGACCACAAAATGGAAAACAAAGAAACCAAAGTGCTCTGGGACTTTAGAATTCAAACAGTATGCGGTATCTGTCACACAACATCCCAGACTTATGAAATGTTAAGAAGAAAGAGCAAAAAGTGGGGATAATGGACACTGCAGTATCTGGAGACAACAGAATAGAATCTGGAGAAAATCATAAAACACAAAGATCTGCAAATAAAAATTGAACAAAGGTGACAACAGAAGGCAAACATAGTAACAATTGCAATAGGTGCATTGGGTGCAATTTCAAAACATCAGGAGCGTCAGTTGAATACCATCGGCTTAACAAAATCACCATCAGTCAATTGCAAAAGACAGCTTTACTTGGAACTGTTTACATCCTTTGATGATGCCTTTAACATCTGCTTATCCCAGGTCCTTGAGAATGATTCAAAGATGAATAATAATCCCAAATCCAGTCTAAATATCTAATTGATTGCATGACAAATCATAACAGTAATATAATAAAGTATAGTAAAATAAAAATAGTAAAATAAAATATAATAAAAATCATAATCAGTGGATGATTTTGCCAGTGGCTGCAGCAAAATTTCAGACTGATCATGTACAACATCAGAATCAAGTTGCCAAAATTATACATTGGCAGAAGTTTGCCAGAAGTTTGGTTCTGAATGCAGCAAAAATTACTGGAAACATCAAGTTGACGAAGTTCTTGAAAATGAACAGGTCAAGAACTTGTGGGACTTTCAAATCCAAACAGACAAACATCTGGCCCACAATATGCCTGACATTACTATTGTGGAAAAAATCTGATTCATTAATATTGCAATACCAGGTGATGCACAAATTGAAGAGAAACAGGTAGAAAAAAATAATGAAATATCATGATTTGCAAATTTAAGTTGAGTGACTATGGAGGAAGAAATCAATGGTTGTACCATCTAGATACCTGGAAATTTTGAACTTGTTATACCTAAATATCCTTACTTTGCAAAAAACCCACCTTACTTGGAACTGCCTATATACTCAGATGCTATCTGAACAGCTCTTAAGTCCTTGGTTAGGGCTTGAACTGCTAAGTTTTTAACCAGTCCCAGATTGAATCAAACTGCTGCTGCTGATGGTGATGGTGATGAAAATATTGGATAGCATAAATATTTAATAAATTATGGTTAGTCTAAACAGTTGGCTGATTTATATACCATCTGATTCCCCAGTGATTGGGCAGTTTACAATTGTAAATTACATTTAAGAACATAAATCAATAGGAAGGAAGGGAAGGAGAAGGAGGAAGGAGGAAGGAGGAAGGAGGGAGGGAGGGAGGAGGAGGAGGAGGAAGGAAGGAAGGAAGGAAGGAAGGAAGGAAGGAAGGAAAAAAGCAAGCAAGCAAGCAAGCAAGAATCCTCAAAACAAAACAACACAAAACAGAACAAAAGAAAAGAAACCCTGATGGGAATAAAAACAGAAGAAAGGGGGTCAGTTATCCTTGCCAAGACCTGGGTGAAAAGCCAAT
The DNA here is from genome assembly GCA_009733165.1 of Naja naja. NCBI lineage: Eukaryota > Metazoa > Chordata > Lepidosauria > Squamata > Elapidae > Naja > Naja naja. The sequence continues at coordinate 50,569,932 of CM019151.1, forward strand.
CATTTAAGGCTCTTTGAAATAGCAGTAGTGTGAGATCTATTCAAGTTTCACAGGGAATTTCATTCCAGAGAGAAGGCACTGCTACAAAGACTTTCAGGATCTGTCAGATGACATTTTTAATTAATGAAATCCAGAGGGCGCCAAGCCTACTAGATGAATTGACCAAGCAGATAATATGGAAGACAGTCATTACCTCAAGTAACCAGACCCACCAACCACATAGAGTTTTATAGATGCCAACCAGCATTGTATGTCTGATTTGGGTCATTATCCTGGTAGAGGAACTATGACAACAGAGCTTTCTAATACTGGATTTTATATTTCACTCCAGAATGCCTTAATAATCTTCTGATTTCATTGTACTCTATAAACATTCAAAGTGCTATATATTGGAGGCAGCAAAGCAGTCCTATAACATTTTGGGGTACTTCCATGTGTCACAATAGAGAGGGCGTTCTTTTCTTTAAAAGCATCTTCTATGAGTCTAGAGGATATGACTTACTAAAAACTTATATATTTGTTTTATCTGTTCAAAGAATATTCTCTAATAAGGACCATGGTTTGTCAATGTGCATTATTGCAAACTTCAGTCTCTTTTTTTGTGACTTTCTTCTGAAGTACATTCTTTCGGATCTTTTGGCTGCGTTTGTAACTGAAGAATACTGCACCTGTACCTGTTAAAGTTCATTCTATCATTCCCAACATTTTAAAAATAACATATAAATAGCATTTTGCCATGCATTATCTATCTCACTTAATTTAGTGTCATGTGTTAATTTAATAAGCATTCCATTTACTTCTTACACAAGTTATAAAAATATTGAGGAATTCATGGTTCATCTGACACTTTGGTTTCATCATGTACTTTTGAATATGACTTTAGAGCAGGGGTCTCCAACCTTGGCAACTTTAAGACTTGTGGACTTCAACTCCCAGAACTGGAACAAAGCTGGCTGAGGAATTCTGGGAATTGAAATCCACAAGTCTTAAATTTGCCAAGGTTGGAGACCCCTGCTTTAGAGTAAACTAAGTGTCATCTTAAATGTCATACCAAATAACTTGCTATAGTAACTTTGTAAAGTGATTTTCTGAAATCGTAACAGATAGAGAGCACAGGTGTCCAACCTTTTGGCTTGCCTGGGTTGCACTTACAAAATATATAACATCGTTAATGTATACTTATAAATACCACTAAACATTACAAGTTTACAATCTTATGGAGCCACATTACTTGCTGTCCAGGGCCACTTGTGGGCCACAGATTGGACATACCTTATGTAGAGTATTCCTGCACCCTAATAAGGTTGATAATGCATCCTAGCATTAATTGATAAAAATGAGATAAAACCATTCCAACTTTTCAGAAAAGAGCAATTAAACAGAATCCAAAAAGCAAACAATTCTATTCTTATTTTGAAGCTAAAATATAATGTCAGCCTCTTAAGGTTATTTCTTGTAAAGTTATGGAATGGTAATTAATGATAGCCATCTAGACTAATTTGTTTTTAAGAAAGAGATTATTCCTGCAATGTTTTATATGTTTTCACAAATAATTTAAAGAAAGAAAAAAGAAAGCAGTACCAGTGCTTTAACATGAAATGTTTAAATGTAAATTGAGGTTTATAAAAAATGTAATAAATGGTCCCACTAGGAGGGGAACCCCTCCTGAAACAATTCACATAACTAATCATCCATAAAACCTATTACAAATAAACACTCAGAAAAATTTAAAACACATGAAAAAATGATGGAATTTTCACTTCATTGACTTAAAGTGATATATGTCACAAATCAAGTGACTCAAGAAATCATTTTCTGAATAAGTGCATAAGGCAATCAGTAGCTCTGTCTTTTTGCTAAAGTATGACTCTTAATACATCAACAGTAGTTAGTATCAGAAGCCTATACTATTATATACAAAGATGAAGTAATGGTGGTATTTTTAATCTAAAATGCCCTATGATAGTCATTCTAAGAAAATTCCCAGAAGACCTCAGCTTACCCTTAAACTTCAAAATCAATTAAGTATAAATACATTATTTGCTTTCTTAAAAGATACCTATTACTGAATCTAAATTAATTCAGCACATATCTAAGCCTGAACACTATTAGATTTACTTCTGAACCTATATCCAAATATGTTTTTATGTTTCTTTAAAATAGTTGTACTAAACTATTTTAGGGTGCTATCTAACAAAATGAAATTCAGTGGTGAAAAAAGTAAGATTATACATTTAGGCAAGAAAAAATGCACAGGCACAGCATATGTGCTCAATAGTGGTGACTGTGAGAAGGATCTTGGAGTCCTAGTGGACGATCACTTAAATATGAGCCAACAGTGTGCTGCAGCTGCCAAAAGAGCCAACACAGTTCTAGGCTGCATAAAAAGAGGGATAGAATCAAGATCATGTGAAGTGTTAATACCACTTTATAATGCCTTGGTAAGGCCACACTTGGAATACTGCATCCAATTTTGGTCGCCACGATGTAAAAAAGATGTTGAGATTCTAGAAAGAGTGCAGAGAAAAGCAACAAAGATGATTAGGGGACTGGAGGCTAAAACATATAAAGAACAGTTGCAGGAACTGGGTATGTCTAGTCTTACGAAAAGAAGGACTAGGGGTAACATGATAGCAGCGTTCCAATATCTCAGGGGCTGCTAGAAAGAAGAGGGAGTCAAACTATTCTCCAAAGCACCTGAGGATAGAACAAGAAGCAATGGGTGGAAACTAATCAAGGAGAGAAGCAACTTAGAACTAAGGTGAGATTTCCTGACAGTTACAACAATTAATGAGTGGAACAACTTGCCTCCAGAAGTTGTAAATGCTCCAATACTGGAAATTTTAAAGAAGAGATTAGATAACCATTTGTCTGAAGTGGTGTAGGGTTTCCTACCTAAGTAGGGACCTCTAAAGGTCCCTTCCAACTCTCTATTCTCTCTTCTCTTCTCTTCTCTTCTCAGTATGCCATTTCAGAAAATATAGTTGCTGAAAACTTAAATATCCAAGCAAGTAACCATCTATAAAGACAATTATACTAATTAATGTGGATTATATATATTCCCTTCTCTCTCTTTCTTGCTTTTTTTTGGTAAAGTTAGAGTTCTGAAAATTAGCTAGTAATCATAACTCTATGAAACTGACAGTTAGTTAACAATATAATTGATTGATTGATTGATTGATTTAAAACATTTATATAGTGACTCATCTTATACTCTGGGTGGCTCCAATCTTGAGACACTTATAGAAGAGCAAATAAAAAACATTACTATGACAAAAAAATTACAAAAGGAACATTCAGGAACACATTAATAAATCATCATTTGTCAAACATTGAGGAATTATTTGAAAATAGATTGTTATGCAACGTAATGCATTTATTCAATTATACTTTTTTATTAACAAGGAAATGAAATGTGACTTCTACTTATTTATTCAACATAGAAATAAAAGAGAAATTTCCTCTATATTTTTATATATTCTAATTACTTATGTAATGAAATACATAAACTATATGCCTAAATAGATTGATTATTATAAGTCTGATTGCTGAGCCTGCTGCCATTCATTTGGTTGTAATCATAGTCCCGTATTTTCATGGTGCTCACTGACTTTCATTATTAGCATTTGCAGATTTTGCTATCAGAGAAGTACCATCAGCATAGCACAGATTATTGATATTTCTTTCTCCAATTTTAAAATTATGCTCATTTTCTTCCAGTCCACTTTTCTCAATATATACATTTTGAGTAAATAAGGCAATAATATACAGCCTTTCCTCACTTCTCTGGCAACATGGAGTCAATCTATGTTGCCATGTTCAGTCTATACTGTAATTTCCTCCACTTTGTATAGGCTTGATGTGATAACAATATTTTGTGTTGCCATGTTTTAACATAATCTAAAATGACTGTCAAGTAAAGTTTTTTTATAATCAATGAAGCACTTACAGACATCTTTTTGTATTCTTTATTGTTTCTTTCTTTATTAGATTTCTATTATTTATTTATTAATAAATATTAATTATTTTATAAGTAACTCAAAGTGATGAACATACAGGATACTACTTCATACCAGGGGTGGGATTCAACTGGTGTTACTACTTGTTCGGTGAGAATGCGTTTTGTGCGCGTGTACAGCATTTGCAAAAAAACCATCAGCTGTGCTGCCCAGATAGCTGACAAGTGCTGCACGCAGGTGTGCAGCGTTTGAAAATCCTCTTCTTTCCTGCTTTTTCAACCTCAGCTGTGCTGTGCAAAGCAGCTGAGATTGAAAAAGCAGGAAATAAAGGACAGCCAAAAGCCAGGGCGGGTGAGTGAGCCAAACAGACAACCAAAAAGTTGCAGCAAACCGGTTCCGTGTCTGCTGCTCTTCAGAGTTACTGGTTCTACAGAACCGGGCCAAACCAGTAGCATCCCACCCCTGCTTCCTATTCCTATTTTCCCCACAACAATAAATCTGTGAGGTAGGTTGGCTAGAGAAAGAGTGACTGGCCTAAGTATTCTATGATGTATTAGCAGTGAAGTCTCATGTTCTTTAGACTTTTCCAATATCAAATGAATACCTGACATCTTTTTTCCGATGTAAAGCCCTAACCTCTGCTGGATGTTCACAAGCATTATTTTCCTGGCAACTTTAACGTTATCATAGTTAACAGTATATTATTAAATCTCCTTTCTTTGCTATTGGTAGATTGACCTCTTCTTGACTGTGTTTCAACCAGTTTTCTTTGGCATAACTTGGTTGAATGGTGGGATTCAGATGGTTTGCACCGGTTCAAAAAAATTGGTAGCTACCTTTATGAGCAATTCGACGAACTGGCTGTTGGAAGAAACCTCCTTCCAACAGCCTTTTGTTTTTCCCACCTATGGGGTTAATCCTGTCAGGAAGGCAGGAATGAGGTGTTCTGCTGTGCCTCTGTGTGTTGTTTCTTGCCTAATTCTATCTTTATTGCCTTAAGTGTTTTCAGAAACTGCCTCTGCTGTTAAGCCTTTTTACATTGTAACAGCTATTAATGGCTCTTGGCAGTATGCCCGGACTTTCTTATAGCCTGAGTGGCTTCTCTGGAGTTTTTTTTCCCTTTGCTGGTATGTTTATTCCAGGGCTTGACAGTCTTAAAAGGGAAGGGTTGTTTTAAGCTTTTACACTGCTTTAGTGGTTCCTGGCACTGTCCTTTTGCGGTGTATTTCCAACACGGCTGAATCTCCTCCCAGCCAGTCCTTGCCTCCTCTGTCCCCAATTAAGGGTGGGAAGGGCGATCATGTGCCTCTTTCTTCCCTTGATCCATAATCTTCTCTAAATGGAATGATCTGGCTAGTCTTTGGCTTGTTTGTTTGTTACAAAAAAAGAGGCTATAGGAGGTCTCTCCCCCCCCCCACTGATGGAAAAGCAATGATGTAATCTTTTCAGACCACTGCTGCCTGCCTGATTGAGTTAAGCAATGGCTGAGAGACAGGATGCAAGCTTGACACTGTCTGATTTTTTTACTGCCTTTCTGGGGGCATGTGGTCTTCCCTTAAATCTGGATGATTTCCTTAGGATATCTTGCGAGGTGAGTGAGACCAGCTGGTATCTTTAAGTGATGCAAATGGATCTAAGGATTGCTTCTCCTGGGTTGGAAAGCGTGCTTTGTCAGTTCACTGAGCATAGGAGTCTCTTGTCTATGAGGATTCTTCAGTCATCCAGGTCATGGTTGTCCCAAAGGTGCTTTTTTAAAGAGGTGTTCTGTCCTAGGCTTCCAAAAAAGCACTAAGCCAACTCTGAGTCCTGTCAAAACCTCTATTAAATTAATGTGAATTTAGTGCATTCACATTCAGTCAGCGGCTTGGCAAACAGTATTGCAAAGGTATACTAATTAGCTCAGACCTTATCTATCCTGGAAAGCTGCCTGGTAAATATTTCCACATGCAGTGATGACAGGGAAGGGCTGGGTTACACAGACAAATCTTCATGCGGCTGGAACAAATGAATGAACAAGCGAGTTGTTTCCTGCAAAAGCCCTCTCCCCTTTTTCTCCTCTTTTAATCCTGACGGGAGAGGCCATTCATCATCCACTTGTGGCCTTATTCCCACACTGACCCTGAGTTCTTAATTGTTCCTTCCTTTTGGCAGCTCTACGCATGTGCAGGCTGGGAACCGGTTCCAGAAGCTCCCCCACCTCACTGCTGTCCGAGCCAAAAGGCAGCTGATTACTGCCAGCCTACCCTGGCCCCATTTCTGCCTCTGACGCAGAGCCCTCATCTGAGCCTTCCTCAGGCTCCAGGACTGGCCCAGTTTCCTCCCCAACCTCCTCGATGTCCAACTCTGCTGCCAGCTCCATCAGCTGCTGCCGGGCCACAACAAGAGGCAACGGGACTTTCTTGGTTTCCAGAAAGTCCCATTGCCTCTTGAAAAAGACCTTTTGGATAGGAGTCTCTTGTATCACTTCTGAGTGGCCAAGGCACATGATTGCTGATAGTAAGGTTTTTTTTTTTTAAAGGAGGTATAGGTGTGGATCCCTCCAATTCGTTTTAGTTTTCTCTCTGATAATAAGGCTTAGTAACATGGCACCAAGCTTGAAGTTTATTTGGATATCTGTGGTGTGTACTAATTTTATTGTGATCCTGAGAAGCTTGGGAGGGCAGAGACTTGAATCTGGGTCCCCTATATACTTCGTTAATTTGTCTCTTTAGCTTGGCATTTTGTAGGCCAAGTATTCTTGAGAGCTTAAATGAACTCTCTGCTAAAGTGTTTCATTTTATGAGCAAAAGTTGGCTGCTGATAATTATTGTTGCTTTTCACTATTTTGATTCCTTAAGGTACTCTAGCACCCTGCCTGATTTGTAACTCCAGATTGCAGGTATTGATGATGAAAAGGAAGGTATTCAGACAGAATTGTTTAGGTTTACATGCTGGCTGTGGCTATCATTGATTTTCAGTGTGTATTCCCCCATTTCTAATCTAATGATTGGTATTTAGGGTAGCTTTTGCAAGCAAAGCAGCTTTTTGTATTTTTGTACAGGTAATCCTTGACTTACAACAGTTAATTTAGTCAGCATTCAAAGTTACAATGGCACTGTAAAAGTGACTTATCACCGTTTTTCACGTAACTGTTGCAGCATCCTCATGGTCACATGATCAAAATTCAGATGGTTGACAACCGTGTCACATTTATGATGGTTGTAATCTCCCAGGGTCATGTAATCCCCTTTTGCAATCTTCTGAGAGCAAAGTCAATGGGGAGGCCAGATTCACTTAACAGCCATGTCACTAAATTAACAGCTGCAATGATTCACTTAACAAATGTAGCAAGAAAAGTTGTGAATTGGGGCAAAATTCAATTAATAAATTTCTCACTTAGCAACATAAATTTTGGGCTCAATTGCAGTCATAAGTCAAACAGAGGCCGGGCGAGGCAAAGTGAGGCTGGCTGTGACAAGGAGTGCCTGGGGGGGGATGAGTGAGGTGGGGCCAGGCATGGTGAGGAGAGGCTGGACAAGGCAAGGCACCCCTCGACTTGAGTGATGTCAAGTTGGCTACGCCCACCCAGTCACATGACTACCCAGCCACGCCTACCCAGCTGGTCATTAGGGCAGAGAACCAGCTGTTACATTATTTGAATCCGACCACTTGGTTAGATCCTTTAATTATTCTGCTTCTATTCCTTGCCAGACATTTGCATATATTCCATCAACTGCTGTAGCATTCTGACTTAGTAATGACCAGTGTCCTGATCTAATTTCTATTTTCTAATACCAGAAGTTCTTGTAAATAGGGGGTGTCTTCTAAATTATCTTGTATTTCCATATCTCTACTGTACAAAATTTCAGTTATGAGGTCTCGTAAACCATTTGAAGATATTATAGGCCATCCCAGAGCTACTTATGATCCATTTTTGGAGTTACAATGAATGGCTGCACACATACACTGCAGTCACGATTGTATTTTGGATGCTTGACAACAGCTCACCATTACAGATATTTGCAGTGTTCCACGGTCACATGAGAGCAATTTGCTAATTTTTGCTGGTTCCTGGTGCATACTTCCAGTTTTTGGCCAAACATGCCTACGGCATTCACTTAATGACCATTCTAAAAAAAATCAAAATACCTTGCTGTTGTCACTAAAGTGATCTCTCCTTCCAACATTCTGCTATATTTCTGCCATACAATATTGGTGCCTGCTTGATGTAGCTGGTAGTGGGATGGCCTTCAAACCTTGGATGAACCTTCTAGAATTTATATGCTCTTGGCACGCACTCCTAGCATTTTTCACTTATTCCTCCCAGGATCATATACTCTCCCTACCCTAATGGGCTTGTGGTTCATGAATAGTAATAAACACTGAATAGGAAAGACAAATAACTTAAGTTCTAGATAAACTTGAATAATTGCTACTGTCTGTAAACCACTAACACGTGAATTACCAAACTTCATACAAGTCAAAGTGAAGAGGATTCCAGCTCTGATCTACTTATTGTTATACTGTCAAGAGTCCTTCGGAAGAAATTATGCAGGCAGGATGAATTGTCAAAAATTCTTTTTGATGTAATTATAAAAAATGAAGTCATAAAGCTGCATGGTAGCAGAGATTAAATAGTAAATTTAATGGCTGGCTCACATTCATATATCTTCAACAGTAAAATAGCAATTTTAGAAAAAAATTCTAGTAATCTGCTCCAACTGCCCCAATCATTACCTTGACTTTATAGTGCCAAACTTTATTTAACAATGAACTCCCTTTGGATTTAATGTGGGGATTAAGATCAATATAATTTCTATTTGCTTGTAAAAGCCAAAAAGTTAAAAAAAAGCATGACAAACAATATTTTTTGGATAAAAATACACTTAAGAATTGGGGAAAGGTTATAAATGTCTGATTAAAAAGCTGGAACAACTCTATATGAAAAATGAATAAAGAGTATGCATATGTTCTCATGTATTTTTCTATATAAGCTATTTTAGGAAATCCCTAGAAATAAGCACACCATACATGGTTGTTGACTGCAACTCACTCCCATAGAAAACCTTGAGTAACAGGTTTTAATCAGAATGCAAGCACAATATAGTGAAAAGAGATTGCCAAACTCTCTTAGGTGGCAGTTGTGACAGGAGATCTTTAACCCTTTTTTCACACATTGACTTTCAGTTACAAATGCCTTGTTAAGCTGTTTTTTAATTACTGTTTCTCCCATGCTGTCTTCTGACGTTAGAATATCAAATAAACATAAATTCAATTCAGGTTTATTTGACATTATATTAAGACGTCAGTTAAAGCTAGATTATTGGTCTCATTTACCAAAACAATTGATCTACAAAAATTATTGACAATGTATGTCTATTATGGAATGAAATGTGTACACAATAAATTTTATTTAAAAATAAATCATATATAAAACAATAATATATGAAATTATTATCATTACTAGCACTGTAACATCTGAAATGGTTATAACTGTGGCTGTGAGCTTTGGAACAAGTCCTTAGAAATTCCTATTCTCTTTTACACAGGATTTATTACTTAAATTCTGTCTCTCCCCCCTCTCCCTTCCCTTCCTCCCCACCTACCCCCATCTTTCTTTCTTTCTTGTTAACTGAAAAGGTTGAATATTGCCATCATAATCTCCATAGAAGTTCAATTTTCTAATAAATATGGCTTTTTTGTAGGCCGGATACATTTTTGTATTCAAAGAGATACAGATTAAATTTTACAAAGTAGATTGGAGACTGCAGTTTTCTTAAAGGTACAACTAATGGCTTTTTGCCTCATATTATTGTTGCTGTTCCCAACATAATTTCTACCACAATGTAGAATCATTAGTTTAAAACAATTACTTGCCAGAATTTGACATAGATGAGATATAACTCTCAAGTTAAGCCCAGACAGGAACTCAGTTCTAACCAGTAACCAGTAACGCAAAGTGTGAAGATATGGAAAATACAACTTCTCAACAGGTCACAGTCACACACAGAAAAAAATCTTGTAAAATTTGCCAAAAAGATGCATTCAATATTATGTAATATGTTTGAGCATCTGGCCGATTGTGCGAACCATAATAGAAAATATTGTAATAAAATATAAAATAATGCAAAGGAGTTATAGACTATCCATATATTCTTTCTTTCCATCAAAATGGAAGTTTATCAGTCACCAGTTAAGAAGGGCCTTATATTAAGTAAACAAGAGTCAGAACATAATCTAAAGCTCTACTCCTAAACTTTTACAGATTTTTATTCTAATCTGGTATCATTTTCAGTTTACTTTGTTTTATAGAAAAACTAAACAATATGCTACACTTGCATCTTAATAAAATGAAGCAAGAAATACAGATATATAGTCCAGCTAGAAAACAAATTTTATCAGAATATAGTAAAATCTTACACTGTCTGAAATTCTGAACTGATTTCTTTGTAGTATTACCCATTCTATAAATCATTATTGCATGTCCTAGTGAATAATGGAAAAATAATTAATCTTAATTCACCCTTTTGGACAAGCTGAAATATTATGGAAAAAAGTGGGAATATCTCATGAGAATGAACAAATTTAAAGAAAATCTTTCAAGTGTTAGCAGGTCAGACATTGGACAAAAAAGATATAAAAACATGTATGCATGTTCTATTGCTGTCACCAATGCTAACAGTTATAAGCTTTCACTGATGTGAATAATTCAAAATGCCATCTGTTTCGTTCAGTGTAAAGCTAACATGCAGAGAACAAGGTCAGTCTCTTCCATATTCTTAGCCACTAAAATTTCTACCTTGACACCAGTTTGATTGTATGATACTCCTAGTGTTGGATGTGAATGTTCTAATAGCTTCTTAACAGCAGTTAGTCGATTTAATGTATTGTACAAAAAATAAAGGAATAGGCAGACAAAACACTTCTATGTTTATAAACACAGTACCAGCATCCAAGTCCTTTAAAATCTGTCAAATATTTTAAACCAATAAGACTAGGTATACTGAGAAAAAAATATCTATTGTAAGGGGTGTATGAAATAAAGGAGCAAGACAATTGCCACAACGTTACTATGCTTGATCCTTTTAGTTATCATGTGCAAGGATGAGGCAAAAGCAACCGTTCTGATGTTAATTGTCCTCTCCATTCTGAATGACTGAATGACTGAACATCACTTTGCGAATACCAACATGGCATTTGCCATGCTGCCACTGCAAATAAGATAACATCTGGAGCAGAAAGGGAAATTGGTTCTGTTTTAGAATCCGATAAAGGTTTTTGTAATGTTGAAGCTATAAAAAACAGGACAATGTAGGAGGATTGGAGGTCATGAGGATCTTAAAAAAATAGGATATAGTTTGTCCTCCTTATCAACTGGTCAAATTACAAGGAACTCCCAAAAATGTACTCACAATCTGGTTTCAGAGTTCTGATGACCGCAAACACCATGGTCATGTTGGGTGCTTGATAATTGGCTTATATTTGTAAACATTTACATTACATGACTTCAATTTTTGGCAGCTTTAGCCAGTTATAAGTGTTTATATATGGTTTACAGCATTTTACTTTACTTTATTGATTAGCCCTTGGGCCATATCAAAGTGCAGAGTTTCAGACACAAATTATTAGTAAAATCTGATAAAAACAATTTAAAATGGAATTGGATAAAATACAATTTAAAATGAAATTGGAATAAAATTTGATTGAAAATGAAATTTGAATAAAATACACTTTAAATTGAAATTGGAATAAAATACAATAATTTAATATTTAGAGAAATAAAATATGCTAAATTATATTTCAGTATCACCCCTACAATCTACCCCAATCAGTCCCACATATGCCACTCTCAATCAAACCATTTTGTTTAAGTACTATGTAGTGCTAAATGTTATTTTCAGATTTTGGTTGCGCATAAGGTAAATTGCTTTGATATATGGAGAGCCCAAAGGGTCATTTGTTTGATATATAGATTAAGGTACCTGTCTCTCACCCTCCTATACAGGCAACTATCAAATAGGATGTGAGCCAGGTCTTCTACCTCTGCCCCTCTGCAAATGCAGAGACATCCATTGTAAGGTATAGAATGGAATCTCCCATATCTGACCATTGTGTCAAGCTCTTTGAATCTCACTTGCGTAAATATCTCCCTAAGATGTTTTGGCAGTTGTAACTTTAAATAGCTGTCTATTTGAAAAGTATGTTTGCATTTGCTCAGCCATTTCAAATTACCCACCTTACTAAGGATAGCTATATCATTTTGTGCTTCTATATCCTTAATTCTTTGGCAGCTTTTTTAAAAATCATTCTCCTGTTATGCAAGAGACAGGAAGGCCACAGCTTCTTACAAAATTTGTTAGTTTGGTGATCCAGGAGATTTGAGATTGTGATTTTATTTGCTCTAGTAGACATAAGCATTAGTATACTGGCATTTGTGTCCTTTTATGGATCTTGGGTATGTTTCTTATATCTCCTACTTTTTAACTGGGATTTCTATCCTTTCCATCACTCTCTACTTCATTTTTTTCATTTTTCATTTATTTTTTCCTTAGCTCCTTATGTGATTGGTTATGTAGTGGTTTTAGCTTGGAATTAGGTTTTAAAGGTTGTGAAGATTGCCGCCTCTCCCCCTTATTTTTAGTTTAAAGCCTTTTTGATAAGATGAGCCAACAGTTTTCCCAATATATTGTTTCCAGTTCGTGTGAGATGCAGTCCATCCCTTGCCAGTAATGCAGAGTGGGTAATGCAGACCATGGTCTAGAATGCCGATGCTCTATTGACACCACCAGTTTTTAAGCCAGTAGTTCATTTCTAAATGCTCCCTCATAGGAAGTTGGCCTTTTGTTGGAAGCATAGATGAAAACACAACTTGTGCTCCTAATTCTTTAACTTTCTTCCTTAGCTGTTCATAATCTTGTTATTGTTTTCATAATCATTGTTAGAGAAGAAATTATTGATTGCTTGATCTGCAGACTATAGTTTCTGTTCCCTAAGAACTGAATCTCCTATCACCAATATTCACCTTTTTATTCCTAGGGAAGTCTGGAATATTTTTCTTCCTGTTACAGGAATATTGGTTGTGCCTCTTTTTTACAAACGATATATGAATGCTCTTTTGTGAGTCTAAAAAGATTTTAGTTTAAAACTAAAGTCAAAATCACAAATATATTCTTTCGGTTGTGAATTAGTCAAAGTTGAAACAACAAATTCCAAGAATGCCTGCCTAAATGTTTCAGTCAGAACAGGTTCTTTCTGAAGATACTCTTTCTTTGGGATAATAATTTGCATATTATTTTCATTCCCCTGTTTTTTCAATCATATGTGGAATGATTAAAATAAAACTTTCCAAATTTACATTTATGTACATCCCAATAAGTCAAAGAAAAAAAATTCTCTCAAGCAGCCATCCTATTCGGTAGCAAGCCATGTTCCATTAAATATTTTTATCTCAGCTGTAAGTTGATAGAAAAGATATGTTATATAAAATGTTCTATAACCCTTTGATGAGACTATATAAAAACACAGAAATTGAAGAAGAAAATAAATATTCTGCTGGATCAGCAGAAGGCCCATATTACTCCATATTACTCCAAGTATCTCCAAGCAGGAGATAGAAATATACCATTTGTCCACAGCTGTTCTTTGTACAAGGTTTTTTTAGGCATGTAGCTTCTATGTTCAGACAGTGCTGAATCTGAAGAGGTAAATGTTCTTGATAAAGGAAAAGATCCTTGAAACAGAATGGCAACGTATCAGTATAGCAGTCTTTTATTACCAAGCCAACTGATTACTGCCAATGCTTAATAACAACAGACATGCAAATCTATTGCTCAAGTTCAGGAGTGTCAAAATGAATTTCTTCGGGGACCAGATCAGAATTGTACTTCTCCTCCACGGGCCGATGGGGGTGGTGGAACAAATGCTTCCTGCAGCACCCTGCCGTCAAAAATGGGGTGTGGGGGGGGGCATGCACAGCCTCCCTGCATCTCATTTTCAACCTCCATAGCCTCCTGCAGCACTCTGTCAGTCATTTTTGGGCCCGTTTTCAGCATGTTTTGGCCCGTTTTTCAGCCCGTTTCCAGGCCAGTTTTCAGCCAGTTTTCGGTCGTTTTCCAGGCCCCTTTTTAGGCCATTTTTGGGGCATATTCAGGCCATTTTTGGCCAGCAGGGTGCTGCAGGAGGCCATGGAGGGTGAAAACAAGGCATGGGTGGGGGGTGCACACAGCCCGTTTTACCCGCCAGAGGCACCGTAGCACAGTCCTTTGATATTTCCAGGCCGGCCTCGCAGGCCGGATTTAAGCACCTCTGCTTTACCTAGATTCTATACATTTCCTTCAACAGCTACCATAAACATCAAAACATTCCCTTCCATGAATGACATTCCCTTTTGATTCTCACATCATAGGGAGATAGGGGATATTCAGCATGACTTATTGTGCTGTAATTTCTACACAAACCTGTATGATATATAAATTCAGCCCCTTATAAAGGAATTCCCAGGGACAGAAAACCAGTGGCATGTCCCCTATCTTGTAGAAAATCATAAGAAAACTACTATCAACAATGTAGAAAAATTTTGCCCTGGTGCTTCAAGAGTAAGGCAACAAATATCCAATAAAATTGCATTACTATGACACCTTTTCCTTCTAATTACTGTAATATGTTTAAAAGGTTTAACTTTGAATTGTCATTTTAATGTATATTTAATCTATATTGCACATTTTGGTCAAAGACACTAATGCAGCTGAGGAAAAAAGATTAAACTCCATTAGTATGTGTAGATTAACAGGGATTTTATACAAATGCATATTACTTTGCACTACTTAATTGCATAACATCACTATTACTGCAACGCTCTCTACATGGGGCTGCCCTTGCGGACTACCCGGAGGCTACAGCTGGTGCAGAATGCAGCCGCGTGGGCTGTGATGGGAGTATCCCGATACTCCCATGTTACACCCCTCCTGCGCGACCTGCATTGGCTGCCAGTGGCCTTCCGGGTTAGCTTCAAGGTGCTAGTAACCATCTATAAGGCCCTAAATGGCTTGGGTCCAGGGTACTTGCGGGAACGCCTCCTGCCAGTATCAGCACGTGCCGATCGTACTGTTCGCTCCCACAAGAGGGGCCTCCTGGCGATTCCGTCGGTCAGACATTGTCGGCTGGCAGTTCCCAGGGCTAGGGCCTTCTCCGTGGGCGCCCCTGCCCTCTGGAACCATCCCCCCATGGATCTCCGTTTGGCCCCTGACCTCCGCTCCTTCCACCAGGACCTAAAGACTTGGTTATTTCAACAGGCCGGCCTGGAATGACCCGGGTGGGATCTTTTGCTGTTTTAATTATTTTAATTAATTGTTTTAATGTTTTATTGTTATTTATTTGGACTTGTTATATTTAATGCTTGTTTTATGTAAATTTGGTCTTGTTTTATTGTTAGCCGCCCTGAGTCCTTAGGGAGAAGGGCAGCATACAAGTCAAATAAATTATTATTATTATTATTATTATTATTATTATTATTATTATTATTATTATTTGCTATGTTAACCATTCACCTAGTTTCAGGACATCCTTTCTACAGTTTTTTACCATCTTAACTTTATCATCCTGCATGCCAGTAAGCTAACTGCTTACACTTATGCCCAGTTAATTTATGAAAATATTGGAAAAAAATTGATTCCCATAGAGATCCTTGGGGGACTTTTCTTATTAGAATCTAGAAAACTGCCAATGCTTTGTTTTCTGCTTTTTAAACAATTGGCAATCCATAAAGAGACAGGCCCTCTTAACCCATGACTTTTAAGCTCATTCAAGAGCCTTTGATGAGAAGCCTTGTCAAAGCTTCTAGAAAATCCAAATGTACAGTGTTAACAGGAATATCTCCACATGCCTCTTGGCAGTGAAGAAAAGTAGACGGATGGTAAGGCAGCCTTTACCTTTTTAGAATCCATACTGATTATCCTCCCAGAAGGCTTGTGCTTATTTTTCCTTTATCATTTCCACCAGTTTGCCTGGAACAGATGTTAAACTGAATGGCCTATTACTTCTCAAGCCTCCCCTGAGTTCCTTTTTAAGAAATGGTATCACTGGCTACCTTCCAGTCCTTTGGCACTGGGCCTAATTTGAGAGGCAAGTCATATTTTTGCTAAGAGGTCCTTGTCAGCTTCTAGATTTCACTGTTAGTGAGGTCTTAAGGCAGCCTAAAATGATTATCAGGTGGATAGTTTGCCTGGAACAGATGTTAAACTGAATGGCCTATTACTTCTCAAGCCTCCCCTGAGTTCCTTTTTAAGAAATGGTATCACTGGCTACCTTCCAGTCCTTTGGCACTGGGCCTAATTTGAGAGGCAAGTCATATTTTTGCTAAGAGGTCAGCAATTTCACTGTTAGAGGTCTTTAAAAACTCTCAGGTGGATACCATAAGGAGCTAGTGATTTGTCACTGTGTAGATTTTCAATATGTCCCCAGTATACCCCCACTTCCAAATTTGTTTTAGTTGTTTTGATTCCTTCCTTGAAAAGTCAATTAAGGCTCATGTATCTGTCCTATATATTCTGAAATAAAAAGAAATTTTAAAAATTCATGAGAGTTTTTCAGTACTTTCCACTTTCTTCTGAGGTTCTCCTCTGATGCAATAAACATAAACACATCCCAGCTCTAATTTTACTATAATTCAATGCTTCGGGAAAGAGGGAGTTTTCAGCTTTCAGCTTTCTGAAAGATTAAGAGGTTTTGGGGGGGGGTGTTGGACATCAAAGAGAAGAGTATTTCACAAGGCAGGGGCTATCATGGAAAAGGAGTGCTCCCTCAATCCCACTAGATGGCAATATTTAAGAGAAGGAACCTGGAGCAGCCTATGCTATATGATCTGGTGAAATGGGCAGATGCTCCCATAGAGAAACAGTCCAACAAATAACCTGGCACAGTGCCGTTTATGGATTTTAAGGTAATAGCAAGCGCCTTGAATTGTATTTGGAAGAAAACTGGGATTAAGTGAGGGTCATGCAATATGGGTGAACATAAAGGTATCCGACATTGGGCATGCCACCACATTCTGGACCAGCTGTAATTTCTGGCTGCTGTTCAAAGACAGCCCCATGTAGAATGCAATGCAGCACTGCAAGTGAGAAGAGATCTGGTGTAAGTGAACTTGACAATTAATGGGAATTATGGCATACAAATCAGTAGAAATACCTTCGTTTTTTTAATTACATGTATTTCCACTGGATGCTGCTAGCACTTCCTGCTGAAAAGATAATATCATACACTGGTAATCCTTGCTTAATGATTGCTCAGCAACTGTTTGAAATTATGACAGTGCTAAATGAAGAGACTTACAATCTGTGCCTGAAGTTACATTTGTTATAGCATCCCATGGTCAGGTGATGAAAATTCAGGCACATGGGTGCTGCAACTCCTCCCATCCACCTGTCTTTTGCATCTATGCTTTTTAGCACTCAGTAAACTCCAACCATAATTTATGGAACAGCCACACATAAAGAACCAAATGCCTGAGAAGCCCTAGCTCAGAATTGCTTGACTACAAGATGGCCAAGAGCAGGGGTGGGATGCTACCGGTTCTGTCCGGTTCTGTAGAACTGGTAGCTCTGAAGAGCAGCAGACATAGAACTGGTTCTATGTCTGCTGATGTTTTGGCCCACCCGCCTTCCCGGGCTCTTACCTGATTATTTCCTGCTTTTTCAACCTCAGCTGCCGTGCGAGGCACAGCTGTGGTTGAAAAAGGAGGAAAAAATGCTTTTTCAAATGCTGCTTCTCTGCACGCAGCGCTGCTCAGCTGTCCAGGCAGCAAGCTGATAACAATTTACAGGCGCGCACAGTGTGCAGGGAAGCACATCGTAAATCACCGAACCTCATAAATCACCAAACCGGTGGTTAACCCTGTCGGATCCCACCCCTGGCCAAGAGTAATACACACTGTGAGCACTGGCCCTCAAGCAAGGCTGGGATGCAGTGGCTGGGGCTTCCCAGATATTTGGCCCTTGTGGGAGTGGTCCCTTCACACTCTGTCAATGGAGCTTCTCAGGCATTTGGACTTTTTGCCATGTTGCTGACCAGGCTGAGGCAACTAAGGTTTCCAGACTGGCTGCGGCTTTTTTTTTTACCAACTCTCTTGCACTCATGCCAAACAACAGCATACCTCTAACTCAAGAACAATTTGTCCTCTCAGGAACCCCACAGAATCCTGAGATATTCCACTCTTCCCCTGGGACTTAATTAACTTAATGATCACAATTAGTGTGTCAGGATTACAGTTGCTAACAAAGTAGTATTGTGGGCATCTCGCTTAACAACTGCTTTGCTTAATGTCCAAGATTGTAGTCCCTGTTGCGATCATTAAGGAAGGAGTAGTTGTAGTCACTTTTATAATCAGTTGCCATAATTTGCTTTAGGATCAAATCTAGGGTTCCCTCTTATCAACTCCAAGATGAATTATTCTAATATTTATGGTGTCTGGAACTGTGATTTCTTTGTACATTTATCACATGTAGATATTTGATTTCTGAAATCTCCCATTATCACACAAACTTCTCCATTGCATGGATCCATTTCTCTCACCATCTCAATATTATCTTCAGAATTATTTTCAAGTTGGTGAACACAACCATAGATCTAACTTGTAAATTTTATACCAAACTTTATATAAGAAGGCCTAACTCAGTTTGTGCTCAATGTTTGTTGTATAGCCAGGCAGATGTTTAGATTGAATTTGGCATTTTTAGCTTCCTATCAAGTCCTTCCCAAGGATGTGTGATAGGTAGGTGTTGTATGATGGCATTAAAAGTGTTATCAGAGGATGTAAAATGAGCAGTGCTTTTCTCATGAATAATATGGTGTAATGTAGTTTACAAAAAACCACACTGGATCAACCTAGGTCAACAAGGACCATGCCATGTGTTGGAGTTCCTGGATATCTGATGACAAATGGGCTGAAGGATGAAGGACTTCCGTAAGAAAAATCCCAAATATATGAAGATTGGAAACAAATACATAATTATCTCTGCCTTTATTATTGACTGGTTGCACAGTAAGCCAGATGTTTAGATTGGATTTGGCATTTTTATCCATTTATTGAGTTTTCTGAAGGATCTGGGATAGGCAGATGTTGTTAAAGGTAATAGCTGGAACTGTTTAAGTAAAGCCTCGTAATTGACTGATGGGGATTTTGTCAATGCCAATATTGTTCAAGTGGTTCTCCAGATGTTTTGGGATTACACTTAAAGTGCCTATTATTTTTGGGACTATTTTTAACTGTCTTTTGCCAGTCATTTTAGTTCTCTTTGCAAATCCTGTATTTTTTAATTTCCTCTCAATTCTTTCTCTTCTCTTCTGTTGTCCCCAGGTGACGCAGTGGTTAGAATGCAGTATTGCAGGCTAATTCTGCTGACTGCCAGAGGCTCGATCCCTATTGGCTCAAGCTTGACTCAGCCTTCCATCCTTCCGAGTTTAGTAAAATGAGAACCCAGATTGTTGGGGGCAATATGCTGACTCTGTAAACCACTTAGAGCTGTAAAGCACTGTGAAGTGATATATAAGTCTAAGTGCTATTACTATTGCCATATCCGCTATCTAGACATTGTTGTCTTTTGCATCAGAATAAAATAACAGAATAACAAAGTTGGAAAGGGACCTTGGAGGTCTTTTAATCCAACTCCCTCCTCAGGCAGGAAACCCTTTACAATTTCAGACAAATGCTTGTACAAGCTTTTTAAAAAACTTCCAGTGTTGGAGCATCCACAACTTCTGGAGGCAAGTTGTTCTATTGATTAATTGTTCTGTCAGGAAACTTCTCATTTCTCCTTAGTTCTAACTTGCTTCTCTCCTTGGTTAGTTTCCATGCTTTGCTTCTTATCCTGCCGTCAGATGCTTTGGAGAATAGGTTGACTCCCCATTCTTTGTGGCAACCTCTTAGATTTGGAACACTGTTACCCTTAAATCTTTCTTTTCATTAAACTACCCAATTCCATCTTTGTTTAGCCTCCAATCCCCTATCTTGTTGCTCTTCCTCTTTCTAGAGTCTCCATATCTTTTTTACATCATGGTGACCAAAACAGTACTCTTGCAGTATTCCAAGTGTGGTCATTAGGCATTACAAAGTGGTATTAACATTTCACATGATCTTGATTCTATCCCTCTGTTAATGCAGCCTAGGACTATGTTGTTTTTTTGGCAGCTGAAACACACTGCTGGTTAATATTTAAGTGATAGTCCACCTTTCTCACAATTACTACTGTTGAGCCAAATACCATCTATACCAGTGGTCACCAACCAGTGGGCCGGGGACCACTGGTGGTCTGAGAAAAATTTTGGTGGTCCGCAGAGAAATGTCACCCCCAAAGCACCCCCCCCAAAGCAATTAATCCAGGCTGCGAGGGAACACAAGGCTGCATCACCCAAATGGCTCGTGACAACACAAGGCTTGCATCGTTTGCACTGTGAACCACACGAGGTAGTGAGGGGAGGGGGAAGGGGCAGAGAGGGCAAACTTGCCCCACGTGCCTCGCTTGGCCACTGGGCTGTTTCTTTCAGCTTCTTTCTTCTTCTGCTTTTGGCTGCATGCAAGGAAAGAAGCAAGTATTTCTTTCTTTCCCCCAAACTCTACCAGAAACGAGCCCTTGGGACCCTGCAAGGCATCCTGCTCCAAGAGGCTGCGCCAGAATGACAAGTCTCACAAAGACTCATTTCTGGTGGAGTTTGGGGGAGAGAAAGAAAGACTTCTGCTGCTTCTGCTGCTTTCCTTGCATGAAGCCAAAAGTCAGTCTGTCTGTCTGTCTGTCTGTCTGTCTGTCTGTCTCTCTCTCTCTCTCTCTCCCCTGAGAACGGAGCTAGAGACGGTATCCTGCAATCCCAAATAAAGAATGATCGATTGGTAGGAAAATGGGGACTTTTGGGGAGATTTCCCCAGGATCTCTGGTCCGCGGGATTTAAAATTATGAGTTTGGTGGTCCCTGAGGTACAAAAGGTTGGTGACCCCTGATCTATACTATATATGTTCATTGGGTTTTTCTTCACTAAATATAGAACCTTACTTTTTTCACCATTGAATTTCATTTTGTTAGATAAGGCCCAATGTTGAAGTTTGTCAAGATCCTTCTGTATCTTAAGCCTATCTTCTGGAGCGATGGCTATTCTTGCCATCTTAGTGTCATTTGCAGATTTCCCCATCTATATCAGGCATGTCAAACTCCTGACCATGGGCCAGATGTGTCATGTGCTGGCCACGCCCACACCTGATTTAGTGAAGGGGGGAAGTCCTGATAAATCATGTGACACCACTGTGATGACATGAGTTTGACACCCCTGATCTAAATCATTTATTTTTTATTTATTTTATATTTGTATTTATATGCCGCCCCATCTCCTGGGGACTCAGGGCGGCTTACACAGAAACATACACAGCATAAAACTTATTACAAAATCCAATCCAAATAATTCTAAACTATTAAAAATATCCCCCAAATTAAAAACCCCAACCCCGCTCAATCCAGGCCGGCCTGTGAAAACAACCAGGTCTTTAGATCACGGCGGAAGGAGCACAGGTCAGGGGCCAGACGTAGCTCCAGGGGTAGTTGGTTCCAAAGGGTGGGCGCCCCCACAGAGAAGGCCCTCCCCTGGGAGACCACAAACCGACACTGCCTGGCTGACGGCACCCCCAGGAGGGCCTGCCTATGGGAGCATACCAGGCGATTGGACCTCGATGCTGGTAGGAGGCGCTCCTGCAAGTACTCTGGACCCAAGGCATGCAGGGCTTCATAGGTTAACACCAGCACCTTGAATCTTACACGGAGGGCAACTGGCTACCAATGCAAACTGCGCAGGAAGGGTGTCAGGCCACTCCCATCACCACCTGCGCGGCCGCATTTTGCACCAGCTGAAGCCTCCACATAGTCTGCAAGGGCAGCCCCAGGTAGAGAGCATTGCAGTAGTTGAAGTATGATCAGTGTATTTTTTTGAAGAGCAATTTTAGCCTTGAATATATGATTCATGGATAAGAGTGGGGCCTAGTAAAACAAGAGGAGATGCTGCATCAGGGGGAAATGAGTGGAACTTTGGAGGATATGGCATTGATGTATCAAAGTATAAAGGACATTATAATAAGAAACCACAAGGATATTAAGAAAATAATGCATGGCATAGAGGGAAAGCTGGAAAATATAATACAAGGGACAATCAGTAACGATCAAGATGCCCAGGAAAGCGAGGAGCCAACAGAAAGGAGGAAAAATTAAAACAGACGAACCAGCAAACAAAAGAAGAAGAAAAGAAGGAGACCACAATAAAAATAACAATGACTGATGAAATAAAACAAGGGGAAAATACTTTAAAAGATTTAAAAAGAGACCAGGAGATGCAGGAAGATATTTTCAAATGGGAGACAGGGGCATGGATAGATACTTTGAAAGCTAGACAGTAGAAGAGAGTAGAGATGGAAGAAATATTTGGATTGAATAGTCAAGATATGGATGCAGACAGAAACAAAGATCTAAGAGAGGAATATGGGAGACAAGTCAAGAAACTAATAAGAATTAAAATACTAATGTGAACAAGAGATGATGGTTAGAAAGGAAATGTCTTTTAATATAAGGGTGGCATAATTCAAAGCTAGAATAGAGATAGCAATAAGAAAATGGGGAAATTATATACTTTTATAAAATAAAATAAACAATAAGGTGGGAAAATTAGAGATTGAATGGTGTTATATTATTATGTATGTTTAAATAATATTGGAATAATATATTGAAACATTGAAATAAATAATGGAATAGCATAACTTAACATAAATGTGTATTAGTATTAGAAATACATTAGCTTGATGATCGTAATTAATATGATATATATTACTATTGTTTTTGTATTAAAATGAAAGTGAATAAGAATTAAAGTATTAATGTGAATAAGAGATGAGGGGTAAAAAGGAAATGTTTTTTAAATATAATGGTGGCATGATTAAAAATTAGAATGGAGAAGAGAAGGGGGGATTGTTAATTTACACATTTTTATATTATGAGATAAAAGCAATAATTAGAGGGAAGATTAGAAATTGAATAATGGAATTATCATCTATGTTTAAACAACATGCTTCGGCTCAACCCGGCCAAGACTGAGTGGCTGTGCATACCGGCATCTTGGTCCAGTCACGAATGTCCATTGTTGACCATAGGGGGAGAGGTGTTGCCCCCTGTGGATAGGGTGCGAAATCTGGGGGTGCTCCTAGATGCACGGCTCCGGTTGGAGGAATAGGTGGGGGCCGTCACCAGGGGGGCCTTTGCCCAGGTCCAGCTGGTTCACCAGCTTTGCCCGTTTCTTGACCGAGATGCCCTGCACACAGCCACTCATGCCCTTGTTACCTCCAGACTCGACTACTGCAATGCTCTCTACTTAGGACTGCCCTTGCATACCATCCGGAGATTGCAGCTGGTGCAGAATGCGGCTGCGCGGGTGGTGATGGGAGTTTCCTGATTCTCCCATATTACCCCCTTCCTGCGCAACCTGCATTGGTTGCCGGTTGCACTCCGGGTGAGATTCAAGGTCTTGGTTTTAACATTCAAAGTCCTACACGACATGGGTCCGCAATATTTAAGGGAGCGACTCCTGCCGATATCAAGTGCCAATCGCCCTGTGTGAGCACACAGGCAAGGGCTTCTCGGGGTCCCATCGGCAAGCCAATGTCAGCTGGCAGTCCCCCAGCGACATGCCTATTCTGTGGCGGTCCCCGTCCTGTGGAACCAGCTACCCCTGGAGCTCCGTCTGGCTCCTGACATTCGCACCTTCTGCCATGACCTGAAGACCTGGTTATTTGACCAATCCGGGCTGTGACTCCCTCCCGGGGGGGATGGGATGGTTCTTAATTCATTTTTAAATTTTAAATTTTAAATTTGGGATTATTGGTCTTGTGTTTGTTTAATTCTTTTTTAGCTATTTATTGTGTTGTATGTTTTAATTGTGAGCCGCCCTGAGTCTTCGGAGATGGGGCAGCATACAAGTCCAATAAATAAATAAATAAATATTGCAATTGGCATTAGAATAATACATTGAAACATTGAATAATTAAATAATGAAAGACTATAGCTTAATACAAATATGTGTATTAACATTAGAATTACATAAATTTGATGAATGTAACCAATATGAATATTATTATTTGCACCAAAATGTTTGATACCCAGGTGCCACACTGTTCACACATTGATGTGTATATGTAAAATAAAATAAAAAACTTGACCAAAAATAAAGAATTCTATTCAATCCAGAAAATCTGTCTAGCTCACAACTTAATTCATGGATTGAGATGCATCCAAAATTTATGTTAATGTATTGAACCTGTATCTTGCACATTTATTATTATATGAATTGAATTTATTATATATAGTGCATAGTTTCACTTAGTGATTTATAAACATGGTTATTCATTTTTAGTTTAGTGTTTAATAATAATTTTAAATTTTTAAGGGATGTCACTTATTCAGTAATTTGTAATTAATGATATACTGGAAAACTGTAATGTTTAAAATCTCTTATTTACTCCCAAGTATGTTTATTACTTATCCCTTTTTCTTTTTTTAAATCTGTTTATATATCTTTATAATGTCAAATAAATACACACACAGAGAGAGACAAACGTTCTGTCTCAGCAGTGTTGATTATGAAAATATAAAGCACAGTAGTGTTACAAACAATATTTGTGAATAAGCAATAGTTTATTCCAGGATACCTTAACATTTTTATTTTGGTTTTCTAATTTTTTTTCTGATTTTCAGTTGAGTCCACTGGATTCAAAGGCAAATTATTTCCTTTTACAGTTCTAGACTACTTATTAAACCTCAGATCACGAATAATCAGAAAAACATAGACTACGTGTTCATTTCTCTTTTGATACATGTTAACTATTCTTCAGAGTGACACACTTTGGGAAAGGAATAAAACCCTAGTTGCTTCACAGCTTAGCATAGTTCAAGAGTAACAGAACCTGTAAAGACACTTAAAGGACGTTAAAAGTGTCTGGAACTAGAAATAATATTTTAAACATCTATTATATAAATCTAACACTTCTAACAAAGAGAGTGGAGGTGAAAACCTTAGTATAGTGAAATCTTTAATTTTAAATTGACAGAAAAGTTGGATCTTTGCTATCTCAAAATACCATACGTCACCACATATTAACAATAATTGGCATTCCACATGACAAGGGCTAACTAAAACTGTATCAATGTCTTGAATCAAAGAACAATTAAATATATGTCAAGCATCTTATCAACCCAGAGTTCTCACTTGAAGACCAATAACCAGGGTCAAATTCATTTTGAACACATTATGCTGAGAAAGGTAGAAGAAAAGAGTAGAGGATGCCCAGCAGTAAGATGAATAGACTCAGACTGGCAATAAGTGGACCATTGGAAGAGTAGACAGAATAGGTTAAGGACAGATCATCATTTTTTTATATTTAATCTTAGACCCATTTTAACTATGTTCTTTTACTTTAATTACTAGACTTTGCCATTCCCTCCTCAGCTATTAGATAGTATCAGAACCAACTAGGTTGATTGGTTGGTTGGTTGATTACTTGTTTGTTTTATACTTCTTAACCACCCATCTCCCTCAGAAAGTGGCCTTGGGCTGTGTAAATTTATGTTTCTTCCTCCGGCTTTAAAATCACACTCATATTCCTCCAATTCACTTTTCCTTATTCAGGTTATAGACTGGATAAATAAGTGGAGTATCCAACATAATCAGAAATAATATCTGAAGTTCTTTGATATTTTCTGTGTCAGCTTGAATATGTGTCATCTCTTTTTTCATATAAGACTTGCATCTGTACTGAGTGCTCTTAAGCATTATTTAGTTAGAATGTGAAATTAAGGATATTTTACAGTAATTTGTACAACACAGTAATGGTGTAATGGTCTCTTCCAATCTGTTGGTCATGGTCATTCTCCAAGTGACATCTTTTATGATACCAATTCAAGGTTCCAACCTCCTTTTGAGTCAGAGATCTTTCAAAAAAATTACCTTGTTTTTCCATGTCTTTTTCCATCTTCAGTGTCTTTATAGATGTTGTGATTCTGTTTCGCTAAAAATCTCTAAAATTGTTTTTTAACTTCTTTCTTGGCTTTGTCTTCTCTTTTTGGTATTTCCACACATTCAAATATCACTGCTTTTTCACCCATCCAGCTTGATTTCATTTTTTTTAATTTTGGCAGACTCTTATCACATTCATTCTTCACAACTTCTTTAAGTTTATTCCAAAATTCCTCTAGTTCTCTGAATGCCACTTGAAGTAAGGGGCCCATAATCCGACATAATATCATCAATTATTTTATATTTTCTATCATGTAACTATCTTGATAAAAATAGAGGAGGTTTACCATTCCTTTTTCCCATAAAAAGGAATTGATGCCATTGCCACTAATGTGATTATCTGTTTACAGCTTCTTCCTATATTAGCTATGTACCTGGGGTGACCTCTATGCCTTGGGTGAACCTGCAGGAAAATATATTCTTAGCAAACAGTCCTAATGTTCTTCACTCATCCATCCCAGGAAACCTTTCTGACTCATGATAAGACAACATACCAAGGCTTGAGGGGGTGATAGGAGCAGAGATAGCACAAGTGGAAAGAAAAAAACAGTTGTTTTTCTAAAGAACCTTCTTACTACTTTTTTTAAACAGCTTTCAGTTTAGAACTATTGTCCTTAAATTTTAAACATATTGCTACAAGAAATTTTATTATTTGCTGATGTTTTCTCTTAACTTCTGCTGTGTTAATTTGTTTTAAAAAGAATAGACCTACAGATTGTGAAAAATGAGACAACAATCACAATAGCGATTGCACAGACTAATATACTGCTTCATAGAACTTTCTAACAGTCAGTCTACAGCCTTCAATAATCTGGGTCTTCATTTTATTGACCTTGGAAGAATGGAAAGTTGAGTCCACCTTGAGCAGGTGAAAATTGAACTGCTGAACTGCTGGCAGTCGGCAGTCAGCAGAATTAGCCTGCAATACAACATTCTAATCACTGCTAATAAAATTCAAACATAATAATGATAAATAGTAAAGATTCGGTTTCCTAGATCCAATTTTATTTATTTATGAAATGTATATGGCCTAAATTTATAACTTTAGGAGGAAATTGTTTCTTTTTAAGATTGATAATGAAAAAAGTTGGCATTTTTGTTAAAAAATATAACAGTTGGCTAAACTTTATTTTTGTTAAAAGTTAAATGCATGCTTCTTTAGCAAGCATGTTGGTATACATCTTTGCTGTTACAACACTTAAAATAACAAAACCTTTCCTGAAAAATAGATTCCTGCATATTCCTCTTCATTTCCTTCTGCTAGAACTGACTTTGTACTATTGATAAGAAATATCTGTCAATAATGTGCCTTGTTAGGCATGTTTCACTACTTAATTTTATGCTTATTTTAGTTGAGAAACTATTTGGTTTTGAGGTATCTATTTGAGACTAGTTCAAATATTGTACAATATACACAATTTCAGTACTATCGTGTTTTTTAATATTTCAGCACATTATTTAGCATAGTAATAATTATGTGCACATCTTTCATAAATTTAAACAACTTTCTACAATCTTGTGCATATTTTCTGAATCAAAACAAAACATTTTATTTCCTATTTATATGATTATGTTATTTCTCTGATAGCAATAGTAACAGTGTTGATAATATTTCTCAAAGGCTGATAAAAAGCAAACTAAATTCAAAGGACACTTATTAAAATCAGTGATTGAAAATACAGAAAAGAAAACAAATACAGTATCTATCAGCTTGCTCCCAAATATTTCCAATATGCAACAAATGTTCTGATTATGTTTCTTGCTGCAGAGAAGCTCTTTTTCATTCACCATGGTCTCACTTAATAAGGGTGGATGGGACAAAATCCAGATTATGTCTTGCTTTCCAAATCATCTGTGAAAATTCATTTAAAGCAAGTAAATGTTTCTGGAGAACAAGGATGATGATGTCTACTGTTTAGTCCCCCTTCAAAGCAATCACAGGATAGAGTATGCTTCTGTGTTCTGCTTCTGAAGGGTTTTTCCTCACTTGAAGTTCACTTGTATGTTACCATGTACTCCTATTTTTATTCTATGATGAACTTGCCTAAAACTATGCCTAAAGCAAGTTATATTAGAAAAATATATATTTAGCAGCATTTCAGTATATTGAGTTTTGTTTCATAATATCTAATCAGTATATGAATTTGTATTTCAATATGTTAATCAAAATATCTCATAATTTAATAAATTACATTCTTATAATTGGTAAATTTAATATTAAAGTGATATTTGGTAATGTATTTACTGTTCTATTAGAAGAATACTATACTTTAGGGCAGGGGTGTTAAACTGGTGGCCCACGGGCCAGATACATCACCTGCAGGCCACACCTACCTCAGCTCCGCAAAGGAAAAAAACATCATGATACATCAAGATACATCATGTGATACGATCGAGTCTGACACCCGTGCTTTAGGCAGTTCACTCATCATTTCAAAAAATGGTATATTATAAAAATATGAAACAAGGTATATGTCCACTACTACATGTTCAATTCTGACCGGCTCTGATGTTGACTCTGTAAACTGCTTAGAGAAGGCTGTAAAGTCTAAGTCTAAGTGCTACTGCTATTGCTGTTACAACAGTATCAAGAATTATATATTGGTACCTTATAAAATATGGGGACTATAGTTAAATTTGAAATAAATGCCTCCAGTACTGAAGACAAGGTAATGTACCGTCTTTAAAGCCTCCAGAATACAAAACATAAATTAACTGTCACATTTAAGCAATTATACCTCATCAAAACAATGGTAACTTAATTTACTCAAGAGATACTTTGGGAGCATTCCCAATTTAGCCTCAAGGTTTTCCAGGATGCATAACAGATCTAACTAATCCAGTTATCATTTCATGAACGTGAAGGAAGAATACTGTTAAAGGAAGGAAGGAAGGAAGGAAGGAAGGAAGGAAGGAAGGAAGGAAGGAAGGAAGGAAGGAAGGAAGGAATAAATAAATCATATAAAACCAAAATTATTTGGGCTCCAAAATGCCCATATTTTTTATCCTAATATATTCATTTACTGCATTATTCCTAACTTTGAAATTGCCTTTCAGCTCAATTGTTCATTTTCAAATTTGGGATTTCATTTCTCATTCAAAATACAAATAATTTTAATTAAATAAAAAAGGAGGTTGATTTTTCAGAAAGAGAAGCTGAGAGATTGTTGGGGGCAAAATGCTGACTCTATAAACCACTTAGAGACAGCTGTAAAGCACTGTGAAGCGGTATATGTCTAAGTGCTATTGCTATTATTATATAATAGATATGAAAATTACATTAAAATTACGCAAAAATTTTAAAATACAAGTTTTAACTAATAACAGATCTTTCACTAGGTTAAAAAATTGTCAGCTAGATTCTTTTTTGTAAGAGGGCTTGCAAATTGGACCAATAACTTATTTATTTCATAACATCAAAAGATGGAAGGGCTGCTAAAGTGTTTAATTTTCTTGTCAACATGTTCAAAGGGAATATAATAATATACTAGATGTTGAAAGACAGAAAATATATTTATTAAGTAAGTTTTAGGAATATATTTAAATTTGTATATTTAATGACTGTATACAACCAGAGGAAGAAAATAAAATTTAGATTCAAATACCTATTTGCTGTCATAGAAAGTTCTTATATATGCTTTAGATGCTAATCTGCTAAAGGCTATATTAAAAAAGGGAGCTGTCACTGAAAACATTGGACTTTCTGTTCTGATCTGTGAAAAATGGAGAATTTTAAAAATATTTCCCCTAATTAGCGTGAGTGTGTGTGTGTTATATATATGAACTACATATAATATAGCTAATGTATATGAATCACACAAAATTTTGTGGGGCTGCATTAGCTGCCTAGGGTCACAAATTGAGCGTGCCTTGCTTAAATGATATATTTTCCCTTTTCTCCAGAAGTTCGTGAAAGTTACATAGTATTTACCTTCTATAATTTTTTCCCATAACAACAATCCTGTGAAATGGTTCTGGCTGAGAAAGAGTGATTCAGTGAAGTACTAGAATTATACCTGATACAATTCTTAACTTCTGAAAGAACTCATACTTCCAGAATTAATAAAACATTCTACCATTGGTCAAAAGGCAACCTGTCTCTGACTAGAGGGGGAAACCTATTGTAATATCTAAAAGATTGTTATCTTAAGATTGCCACCTTTCTAAGCAAAATTTCTAATTAATATCTTTGCTTTTATAGTTTTTTTCCAATTTCCAACATATCTTGCTAACATAGGAAATACAATAATTGTTAAAAAGCTTGATTATGGTCTAAAGCTTGAAAGCATAATTACTATTTCATTGTCTCCCTTCCAATTTGTTCTAATAGTTTTCTTAATTAAGAATTCATATGAGGTAACATTTTCACTAACATTTTGGTTATAAAAATCTTTTGGTAAATTGATATAATTCATTTTTTTGTATTTGATCAACATTCATGCCTGCTCAAATTATAATTAATCTTACAAAGATGTATAAGCAGAATCCCTGGAGCAGTTCTTAGAAATTGTTTATATTTTGATAGCTTATATGTATAATATTTTTTAAATAACTGTCAGAGGTTAATGGAAACTTTTTGCTGTTACAAAGATCTCTAAATGGCTCAATCAAGAAGATTAAATATGATAAAAGTCAAAATGAACAAATTAAAAATGAATAAATGAAAACAATAATTTAAATGGAAAACAATAAAGATCTTTCTACTCTCTATGGGGATTATAAAAGAACTATAAAGTTTAGCTTTTTCAAGAAGAACAGTCTTGATTGTAAATTATTTTATAAAGAATTACATTATTGCATTTACATATATTATTGTCTCTGACTTTGACTTAGAAGAAAAATGAATAGGCAACACAGTTCAGAAAGACAACAGTGAAAACATTATATGAATATTATGGTGGATGACAAAGAAATAAAATTCACAGAGCCAGAATGAGATAGTGATATTCTCATAAATAATTTCAAGGTATATTCCAAAGGATATAATATTTACAAATGATCAATACCTGCTTTATTTTTTATTATCAATACAAATTATTTTTGAGAGCAAGATGCATTTTACATATCAAAAGTATTATGACATTTTCTAAGCTAGTAAATTCAGGAATTGTCAGCTTAACTGATTAAATTTTGAATAAGTATTAATTTCTTGGAAGTCTGTATCCAATCAGGGAATTGTATAGAATAGACATTTGGTTTATTGTTAGTTTTGCTCTTATGGTTAGTTTTGTAATCTATCCATTTCTATCAAAAAATAGTATATTTGATCTCAAAACAATACTACACAATTTAGTTATTGATCCAAAATGTCAATTATTATGTGTTTAATACCTACTAACTGTATTTTTTACAGCACTATTTTATGATGCTTTCTTTTTTTCTTTTAATGTGTACTACTCAGGTAGACAACCTGAGACTTTTGACCAAATCTGATATTGAACAACTTGGTTTTGTATGCGGTGCTCCAAAGATTAAAAATTAGTTTTAGAGACGAAAAAGTTGAAATTTCAGTCATGTACAGTAAAAGATTCACAGTAAAAAACTACAATGCAGCACTTCTAGATCTGCCCGATATTAAATAACCAAAGATTTAAAAGGTAATTAGGAGAATTAAAGAGGACTGTGACTATAAAATACTATATTGGCTATGCTTCTTCCAGAAAGAGAAGCAGTAGACTTTTGCTAGGAAAAACCATTAGGGCTATTTCTCATAGCCTTTATACCTACTAATGTGTTCAAAGTTGGTATAACTAAAATAGAGTCAGACATATGGTTAGGTTTCTTTTTTAAATTCTTTTTTCACCTTCATTTTATATATATTTGGATCAATTTTATAAATGTTTTCTGCATTATGCTTTTATGGCTGCGTAATTCATTTTCACTAAGTACTCTCACTATACATGCCTCTTCAAATGCTATGGTCATGTACTGGCTCTTTCATTTATTGTCTTATTTTTATTGCTTTATTGCTTGTTTTAGATTTTGTTGTTTAATGTCTATTGAGACTTGTTGGTTGCTAGTCTTAATAAAAAAAACAACTCACTTCAAAATTTTCCTTGGAATTCCACATATCTGTAGAAAGATGCTAGAGGCATGAGTGAAGAAAAACTGTGAAATTAAGATTTTTTTGTTCCAAATATTGCTCAAAAGGAATCTTTTCTATTTGAGAATAATGAAATTGTCACATTAGTGGAAAAAATCATAGACCTGAATAACATCACTGAAAGCCTGTACTTTTCTGAAGTTTAATAGTTAATTCTTTTTCAATGAATTGAAAGGGAAATTGTAGAAAAATATGGCATTTTCTCCTAACATACTTGAAAATTAAATGTAAAATTACAATTAAGAGTTGTGTCAAAATATTGTAATAATGAAACTATGGAACATGAGTTTATATAATGGACACTACATATGTAGATTTATAAATTGAGATTTTAAAAAAAGATAAAATGTTTAACTTGGTAAATTAGTCAAGCAATTTCCACTCCACCATACAATTTATTATTTTTAAAAAGAATTAAAATGAGACATTTGTAGACTTATCTATGCAATCAAAGACTGTATTAAAAGATACAAATCAAGGATGGGATTCTACTGATTCTCACCTATTCGCTAGAACCTGTTGTTAATCTTCTAAGCAGTTCGGAGGACCAGTTGTTGGAAGAAATCTTTTGTTTTTTTCCACTTTTTTCCCCACTTTTTCACACTTACGACTGTTGCAGCATCCCCACAGTCACGAGATGCCAGGCGAGGAGAAGCGCCCCTTGATGTGAGTGATGTCAAGTTGGCCATGCCCAGCCAGTCACATGACAACCAAGCCACGCCCACCAACTAAGCCACCCCCACAGAACTGGTTATTAACAAATTGGAATCTCATCCCTGATGTAATTACACAAATACAACTGAGCATAAATACTCAAATATATTTTGAATGTTTCACTATAGAATGTAAGGTCTGTGATATATTTAAACAATTCCATTAGTAGTCAGTAGAATAGGAAAGTACTTTAAAAAATATCTTCTAAATCTTTTTAGCAAATAATAAAAGTTTATCCTATTAGCTAGCAATTTTGTCATCATAAAATATAAAACATTATCACTAACGCCATTTAACTGTCCGGCGATTTCATTCTAATAAGAGACTTGAACCTCTTGTGCTTATTACTATTAGTCAAATCATTACTTTAAGATTATGATGTCTCCATTTCAGTCATTCTGCACTGAAATATTTTCATTGTAAAATAGTTTGATTCTTGAAAATATTTTATGAAAAAAAATCAATTGTTTACAACATGGTTGAATCAATCATAAGTCTAGTTACTTGAATTCAATTTTTGAAATCAGAGGGTTTTTTTCATGATAACTGACAACAACAAACACCTTGTTTAAATTCAACTGGTCATTTAATTCAGTATGCTTGAATACATACATACACACACACACACACACACACACACACTGCATTAGCAGCAATTTCCAAAAATCTGATTTCTTCTGAAATTTCCTGTGGTATTCATATGGTACACTGTGGTAGTCTGCCAGCAACATTGGAGCTAACTTTCCATTTCTGTCTTTGAACCAGGTGGTTTCCATTTTCCTAACTCAATGGTCTTCTGACCCTCTGAAAATTATGTGAGACAGTGGCATGCTTTCATGCAGTTTTCAGATGCTGCAAAGGTTGCAGATGAGCATTCTTCCAGTGTTGGCTCAATGGCCTTGAAACGGAGATGAGCACCGCCCCTACAGTCAGCAACTAGCGGAATAAAATCCTTAGGGACTCCTTTACCCTTTTTACTATATACAGTATATCTGAAAAGCATAGAATACATTGTGAGTTTATCAAGAGTTCAGATGAAAAAAAGGGAATATGTAAGGAATCTATATGTTCAACCTATTGAAATATAGATTGAATTTAGAATACATGGCAATTGTTTGATACAACCACAATTGCATATGAGTAATATAGTTGCATGTAACAGTCTAGTGATTTCTTTTCAGTATTGCAGCACTCATATTATTCTTATAAATGTAATCAATGTTTTTAATACCTAAGAAACATATGGCCTCATTTCCCCCCCAAAAGTAGTAGCTCTCCTTATGTCAGATAGCTTAAATCAATCTGCATGTAGTGCATTGCTAGACCTTTAAGTTAAAGAGAAATTTCAATCAAAATCTGAAATATACTTGGAACTATGCAAATGATGTAACAAAACATTTCATTCCATTTGTCTTCCAATTTCATCCAAAAACTAGGGCTTATAATTAATCTTACGTACTTTAAAATAATAAAATTATGTCTCTTCATTAAGTTTCAAGTTTTATAATAGAAATGTACAACTATAATATTCTAACAAAATATTCAGAAAGTACCATGTATGCCATCAACCATTATTTAACGATAGCAACAAAAACTAAAATCAAGCAACAATAGTATTCCTATCCATATCCCTAAATACCTGTATCTTATTTTTAGTACTTCAGCAGTGAAAAATCTGTATTTTGTGAAAATGGGCATTGGTATATTTACCTGAGAACACTTTCTACATATGCTGCAAGAGAGTCCAGGAATGGGTAAGACTCCTCCCTCTGATGTCATCGAGCTGAGTCTGCGACAGTATAAAAGCCAGCTGTGCTGCTGGCTCTCCAGCTTTTTCAGCGAAGAAACTTGATAGACGTAGCGTGTCTCTGGAAAATAAAACAGTGAGAAAAACCCACCCCAACCAAGACCAGATGAATACAGAGTGGGGCTGGACTCTCTCGCAGCATGTATAGAAAGGGTGTTCTCCGGTAAATATACAAACACCCATTCTCCTCCACACTGCTACGAGAGCCCAGGAATGGGACATACCAAAGCCTGCATGTTAATGGGAGGGTCATCATCTGGTCCATTCAGTCTGACACTGGAAGAACCTTCTGGAGCACCCTTCTCCCAAATGCCACTTCTGCAGAGGAGAAGGAGTCCAGCCAATAGTGCCGGATAAATGGAGAAAGTGACATCCAGGTAGCTGCCCTGCAGATCTCCTCAATAGACGCCTGGATAGCCCAGGCTGCCCAGGTCGCTGCACTCCTAGTAGAGTGGGCTGTGAGCTTCTTGGGAACCAGAAGAGATTAAGTCTCATAGGCAGTGGAAATACATGCCCTGATCCATCTGCCCATCATAGATGAGGAAGCTTTACTCCCTAAGGAAGCAGGTTGGAAGGACACGAACATTGCTTCTGTCTTGCAAAAAACAGCAGAATGTTTAACATAAATATGGAGGGCTCTCTGCACATCCAACATGTGCCACTTATGTTCCAATTCATGTTGAGGTTTAGGGCAGGAATCCAGTAGGACTATGTCTTGTGCCCTATGGAACCAAGAGTTTATCTTTGGAACAAAGGTTGGGTCTAAACGTAATACAACTTGGTTCTTGTGAAAGATGCACAAATCTTGTCTCACTGAGAAAGCAGCCAACTCTGACACCCTTCTGGCTGATGTGAGGCCACCCTGAGTGTCAAAAACTGAAGGCCCACTGACCTTCAAATTGGGGTCCCACCAGGGCCTGTAGTACCTTAGGGAGATGCCAAGTGGGATACCTATGAACTACTGGGGGATGCAGATTGGAGGCTCCCCTCAAAGATCTGCGAACATGGGTGGTGGGATAAAGAGGTATACTTATCCCATGACAACACTAAGGCCAATGCCACCACCTGATGAAGGAGAGTGTTAGGCGAGAGCTCTTTATCTAGACCTTTCTGTAGGAACTTCAGCACATCTGAGACAGAAGCAGATGTGGGATTCTGGGCCATCTTAGAACACCAACTGCAAAAAGCTCTCCAGTGGCATCATAGATATGATTGGTTGATGGCTTACGTGATGCCTGGATAGTTTGAATCATCCTATCTGGTAAATTTGACTCCTTCAGAGATTTCCACTCAAGCACCACTGAGGTTCCGGGTGGAGTAAGGCCCCTTGGCTGAGGGAAATCCTGTTGGCCAGGATCCTCCACGGTCAGGCAAACCAGGACTGGCAAGCCAGGACTGTCTGGGCCAATGCGGTGCCAGAAGTATCAGCTCCGCCTTCTCCTCCAACATCTTCTGAAGTACAGCCGGAATGATAGGAAGAGAGAAAGGCATAGAGGAGACCTGGGGGGCCATCTGCTCTAAAGTGCATTGGTCCCCTCTGCTCCCTGGGTAGGAAATCTGGTGAAAAATCTGCCTATCTGCACATTCTGGGGAATAGCAAAGAAGTTTACTACTGGGGATCCGAATCTGTTGCACAGTTCCTGGGACAAGAATTTTTTATTTATTTATTTGATTAGTCAATTGCTTACAAGATAATAGGTATAAGTATAAACATAATTATAAATACATGGATACATATAAGAAAATAAAAGAAACAGGACAGGGACGGTAGGCACTTTGGTGCGCTTATGCACACCCTCTACAGACCTCTTAAGAAAAGGGTGAGGTCAATAGTAGACAGTCTAAGGTTAAAGTTAAGGGAAGAAACCACAGAGTCAGG
The DNA here is from genome assembly GCA_009733165.1 of Naja naja. Taxonomy (NCBI): domain Eukaryota; kingdom Metazoa; phylum Chordata; class Lepidosauria; order Squamata; family Elapidae; genus Naja; species Naja naja. The sequence goes on from CM019151.1 coordinate 50,606,459, forward strand.
TAGAGTATTCCAGACATTGATCACTCTGTTGCTGAAGTCGTATTTCCTGCAATCAAGTTTGGTGCGGTTAACCATGAGTTTGTATCTATTGTGTGCTCTTGTATTGTTATGGTTGAAGCTGAAGTATTCATTGACAGGTAGGACATTGCAATGTATGATTTTATATACTATATTTAGATCGGACCGAACGCAGCGTAGTTCTAGATTTTCTAGGTCTAGATTTTCGAGTCTGGTGGCATAAGGTATTCTGCAATGAGTAGAGGAGTGGAGAACTCTTCTTGTGGATGGGTGAAGGCTCCACTCCAAGTAGTCGACCTTGGTCCAACTCAGCCAGTTGGCCTGGGTGTTGTCAACCCCCAAAATGTGGTCTACCCTGAGGGACAGAAGGTGACTCTCCGCCCACTGCCCCAGACCACATCAAGGCCTTGGACCTGGTCTCCCCCTGTCTGTTGACATGAGCCTTGCTGGCCACATTGTCTATCATGATCAACATGTGGGACCCTGTCACCTTGTCCCGGAAGTGTCTTAAAGCCAGGAAGATGGGCTTGATTCTAGCCAATTGATGGGGCAGGACCTGTCTGCCTGGGACCCATACCCCTGAGCTATCTCGCTTTGCAGATGAGCCCCCCAGCCGTAAAGACTGGCATCTGTTGTGATCATGATCCTTTCCAGGTTTCTTGAAAAATTGGTCCTTCCTGACGGACTGGGACTGCCGCTACCAGAAAGAACGAAGGACCTGAGGAGGAACTCGGACCCTGATGGAAGAGTGGCTGGGTCCTGCCCATTGAAATAGCAGCAAGAACCATTGCAGAGACGGGCCCATGGTACGATGCCAATACAGGAAATCTTCTTCCTGAGGAGCTGGGACTGGAGAGACAGAGGAACTGTGTGCTGCTGTCGAGTCCAGTGTATCAAGTCATTCAGACTCTCTCAGCGATCCAGGGACAGAAAGACCTCACAGAAGAGTCGTGTTGATGATCGCCCGAGATGAAGGAGATGGGTTGTTGGAAGCAGATGACTGTTTTTGAAGTTTATGGAAAACCCATGATCCTGCAGGAGCCACATCGTGGTCTGAAGGTCATGATAGGCTGAGTGGATTGAAGACAACTGGATCAGGATTTCGTCTAGGTGGCATTGAACCCTCACAGGTAAGGCTTGAAGAGATGCTGCCAATGCTGCCAAGACCTTGGTAAAGACCCTAGGGTCCGATGAGAGGCTGAACGGAAGGGCCTCCTGGTAATGGCTGTTGTTGTAACAGAAGCGCAGGAACTTGGGGTGAGGGGGCCAGATCAGGATATGGAGGTACAGATGAGGTCTATGGATGAGAGGAGGTCGTCCTCCCGAATGCTCTCCAAGATAGAGTGGAGGGACTGGATCTTGAAGCACCTGTAGGGAATGAACTTGTTCAAAGACTTGAGGTCGAGAATTGCTCTCCACCCCGCACCCCCCGAGGCCTTTGGGATCACAAAGAGCCAAGCGTAGAACCCTAGCCCCATTGACTAAGGCCTTGTGCAGGAGCAATTTAAACAAGGATGGCTTGAAAACAGCAGCAGAGGTGGGCTGCTCAGGCCATAACCCTTCCTCTTCTGACAAATTAGAATCCCTAATCTCGCCTTCCTCCTCCTCTGACATGGAGGACTATGTTCTGAATGATTCATATAGCCTCTGTCCTCAGAATCACCCCATTCAGAATGAGTGGAAGGGCAACTATTTTTATGGGGTCTGGAAAACCCCATCTGGACAGGAGGAACCATCTGAGATAAGGCCAGGAGTACACCTTGATCCCCTCCCAAAGGATGAAAGAGTTGTTGAAATCCCTCAGCAATCCCCTGCCTATTGGCCAGCAAAACCATGTCCTTAATATTGTCCGGCCTGCTGCCTATAGGTGGACCCACTGGGCAAAGACCAGCAGCAGTGGGCATAAAAGTGGCCTCTGCCCTAGGCCTATGGCCATCTTGGGTCAAATAGCCCTGAGTATTGGGAGCTCCTGGAACCCAGGCTGCCTGCCTGAAGTTAGGTCCAGACCTACTCAAATCTTGGGGGGAAAATCTCTTCATCTACTCTCTCTGGGGACCATGCCTGCAAATGACTTGTAGAACTAGTTTCTGCCTCTCCAGCTCTGGTCACAACCTCTGGACTGGCCTGCAAATCCCGATTGAAAGGATTGTTGGCTCCGCCCTCTCATCTGTTCCAAGGTCTTAGCAAATTGCTTCTCCACTGCAGCATGCCTTCTTTTTTTGGCCCAGAGTTTGGATTTTGAGGGCTTCTTTGGCGCAAAGGCCTTGGCTCTAATCTTGGCTGCAGCATCCCTTTTTGCAGAATGGCCTTGCTGCCTTCTCTTTTTTAAGGCCTCATGGAAACCTCAGAACAACAGGCTTCCTCAAGGCCAGGATAGTCAGAATGGGCTCTATCGCTCTCCATGTTGCTAACAAAAGGTTCAACACAAGAGGTGCTGTCAGTTTCCCCTGAAATAGTGTTGCCTTAAGCCTGGGCCAGGTAAGCTGTTTCCCTGCTGTGAGGCCCAAAGTAGCCGCTCTAAAGTGAGGCCTGTCCAAAATGGCCAACTGCCATGTGCTCTGGGCCTGTTTCAAAATGGCTGCCCACCATGTGCTTTGGCCCCTGGGGTAGAATGGCTGCTTTGAAAATGCTCTGTGGGTCTAGCAAATGCCCTGAGCGATCGCCATGGTTTAGAAAAACAGCTGAGAGGCTCTGGAACTAGTGCTCTGAATATCAGCTGTGGAGTGGTAAGGGAGCACCCTGAGAGGAACTGTGTGGGAGGCTCTGCCGAATGCTCCCGCAAGTACTCATAGCCTTCCTCTCTGTCGAGCAGGCCGAAGCCCCAGCACCGAAGCCTCGAAGCTGTAGGAGAGCGGATTCCTGCTCTCCTCGATGGCACAGCTCCACCAGATCCCCAGGAGCTGTGCTGATGACTCTTTTTCTTTTTCCTTTCTGTCTTCAATCTAAGTAGCTGCTACGTGTGTGTCCAGAGACACTAGCTTTTTGACGTTCAAGGAGCTGAGTCAAAAAGCCGGGGAGCCAGCAGCACAGCTGGCTTTTATAGTGGCAGACTTGGCTCAATGACATCAGAGGGAGGAGTCTTACTCATTCCTGGACTCTCGTAGCAGCATGGAGGAGAAAAGGTTTATCTTTATGCATGCAGTTTCAATCAGCTCCTTTACTATGATAATCTTATATCATACAAACGAACACAAAATGCAAAGATTATTCCATTATTAATATCAATCTGTCATCAGTAGTAACTTCCTGAGCACAGAGAAGAGGCTCTTGATAGTCCTTCATCCATTGGGTGGGTAAATAGCATCTTATAGCAGTAGGTCATCTGGAAGTATTCAGAGTGCTCTAGAAATTTTCTGTCCTTATTGGCAGTAAACTACTCTAAAATATACCTGATAAATTTTAAGCATCATTAATTTCAAAAACAGATGGCAATATATTTACTCTTTTTCTTGATATTGTTGATTTTCACAATATAGTTATTTCATATAAAGGTTTCTTGCATTATGAAGGATGTACTATATTGTATCTTTTGGAAAGTGCATTACATCACAGAGACAGATAAGTCTATTGATTTAATACATCACTTCATTAAAAATAAAATTACAGCATAGATTGTGATTATTCATATTAGTATTTATCACTGACTTTGAATTTTGGGTAATTTGCTCTGCAGTCATAATATTTCATAATTCAACTTTCTTTTAACATGATAATTGAAAAATGAGAAACAATTTAATTGAAATGATATTTAAAAACAAAGAGAAAATTGTATATGGCAAATATTATTCAATAATATTTGTCACTAAATACAGAGGAAAAAATCAGAGATACAAATTAAGGCAGTTGACACAAGGAGGGTAAAAAGCAGTGAATCACCATGTTTGCTTAATACTGGAATAAAAACAGTGATGAAAAATGTTGAATGGTTTCCCAATAAAAGATTATTGTTTACAACTATTTCCTAGATATATCAGGGAAAGAGACTGAATGTGCAATATAAGAAGAGGCAAAATTCTGGAGTGTTCTCCATTTTCTATTAAAACCTTCCCACTATGAATTCGGGGAATGCAGAAAGTGAGGGAATCTTACGAATAAGGTGCTGATGCTCTCTATTTTCTATCCTTATTTTAATTATTTTAATTTCAAAACAACCTAAATGATTTTTTCCTTTATTTCAACCCTATGTCTTTCCTGCTTATAAGTATTTACTTATAAGTATTTACTTACAAATACACACTACACAAACAAACAAACACACACACACACAGAGTAAATCAAAAACTTTGGCTGAAGTTCCTGTAGGTTTATTACTATATAAGTTTACTCCTCTTAATTTCCATGTAGTTCCCAGCATTAATGTTATACATAATCTTATTTCACTAGATTTCTAACTATTTAAATCTCCTGTTTATATTATGATTAAACATTTATAAAACAAATTAATTTTACTGAAAATCAGAAAATTATTAACTGCTTTTTACAGTGAAATGTGGAAAAATTCATTTAAATGTATCTATTAATGAGTTTTTCTAAAACTACCTTCAATGCTAGATAGTTATTTTACACATATTAGACATTCAAACACTGCATTAAAGAATAACAAAAGCTAAACTCTCCCTTGGAGGTAATAATTTTCATTGTTGCCAGGTCAGTGATTCAGATTTCACAAGGCAATCCCTGACTACAAAACAGCAAGCCTTTTTTTAGGTCATGAGGTCCTGTAAGGGGCTTTTCAGAAGCCAAGCATAAAAGTCTTGAAATAACAAGCAAAAACACAGGTTTCTTAATTTACCCGGTTGGATTCCTGTAATAAGTACTTAACAACAGCAGCCCCAGAGCAACTCTGCAGTCATCAGCAAGACTATTTACCAGATGATTTAGCAAACAGATTTCCAAGGTTTTACTTACACAAATAGATAAGAAAATAAGGAACAAGCAGAAATATCCGCATCTATCTTCACAGTTAATCTTTCAGTACCTTCAGAAAAAGAACCAAACCTATAGAATTTTAAAAAATGTGTGCTGTTTTAAAAAGTCCAGGAACACAACAATTTTCAATAACATATCCAAAATATTAATTATTAATTATTAACAGTATATAGGAGATTGACTGGCCCAAGTCATGCTATTTATAAAGAACTGTAAGATGATTTTTGCCTAATTTCTGGCCCTCAGTTAGAATCTTCATCAAAGCCAGTCAGTGTTGCAACAAAGAATGGAAAATAGAATGATTTTTAATTTCATCCTCAGGTAAAATGTTCTCTCAGAAAACTGTAAAAGTTAGTGACAGTTTTCAGCTATATTTATCACTCTTCAGGATCTAATCTGAGTCAGTCACCAGGACCAAAGGTTTATTCTTCCAAGTGCTTGGGCTCATGTTGGAGCCCACCCACAGGGAATGAGGAGCCCAACCTCATGCTGAGGCCCACTCTCTCTCTCCAGAATGTGTTGCCACTCTTCATTTCATTCTTCCTCTCCCTTCATTCTTCCTCTCCCTACTCCCCTTTGCCACACACTCTTACATTGGGGATGAAAATTCTCATATGCATGGCCCAATCTAGTTCTCTCTTCAAATTTTGCTGAATCTATTTTAGTTTGATGTCCAACAGCTTTGCCAGAATAAACTCTTGTAGTGGCACTAAGTAAACAGGCATTCAAGAATTAGAAAATAAGAAAGTTGTAACTTATTGAACAGGAAACCCTAATATTTGGCATTGCTTTCCACTATCTGGCCTGCTTACTCAATGCTGCAAAAAATGGAAGGAGGGGAAATTGCATCCCAACAAAGCAATGTAAAGATTGACAGAGGAAGGAAAAAAGATGAAGAACACATCTAAACTGTTTTATATCAATAACACTATCACTTTTAGTAACTGTAATTTGCCAAATGTTGGTGGCACTAAACTATGGGGCTTTAGGGCCCATAACATGAAGCTAAAGTTTTGCTTGCAACCCATGTTACAGATGATCTTCCCCAAATGAACCTAAACTATTTTGGAGAAGTTCTTTCCAAATAACTATAAGTAACAGTTCATTCTCATTCTCATTCATAGTGAACAACCTAACAAACAGATATTTTGGAATTTTGATGGTAAGATTCTTTCTCTTTGCCATTAGTTCCAAGGATGTTGTCTTCCGCTACTTAGTTTTTTTCATCTTTCTCGCAAGTTGTTTCATTTCCAAACAAAAACCAGTACCGCATCCATTCACCATTTGTTTCACAAGAATGCCTATGAAACTGCTACAGGAATCCAAAAATATTTTTGTAAATAATGCTAGATACTAGTGCTCTACAGCTTGCAAGCTTCTCTTTAAAAAATAATAATAATCTGTAAAAAGTAAAACGAGGGGAGCTAGTACAATAAACTTTTTTTAAAAAATACATTTATTTAAACAAGCAAAATAGAAAAAGGTTGAGGAAAAGTATATAAAAAAAGAAATAAAATCAAAAATGTTATAAAAATAGGATTTTTATACAGGTGTACATGTATATATGCAGGTATGAGTATGTATATGTGTGTATATATACATATGCATATACATATGCATATACATATACATATACATACATATACACACACACACACATATATATACATACATACACCGGGTGTGCCGGGTGTGTGTCTGTGCACATGTATATAAAATCTGATAAAACTATTTGAATAAAGGATGATGTGGCATTATTTCATTCCAGGACCAATCTCTGGAAACATTTCAAAACCCCTTTTTATCACTTTGATCAAGACCAATGACACGTCAATAAATTTCTTTTTTTCTTCCCATTGTAGCATTATCTCAAAGTTGGTTTTCAAAGGCTAGAAGATCCTCTAAGAAACATTTGAGACTGCAAAAATGATTATAAGGGGAAGGAAGAATTATTCATTTAACATTTTCATTCATATAAGCAGTTCTTTCAGCAGAAACATGCCATCCAAATATACTCCCAATTTTTAAAGCAAATTATGAAGCTTAATATGGTGTCTAATTAATAATGGAATGGTCTTTGAAATTTCTTCAGAGATACTCTTATGCCTTGTTAAAGTCAGTGTAGTGTAAACTAATAAAATCTATATTAGAAAAAGTAACGAAAGCAGTAAAATAAGCTTTAAAGTGTGCATTCAAGGCAAAATTTTGATTCAAATCAAGTATTGCTATTCTTGTAAATGTAACTTATAAGGATGATTATAAAGGAATACATAATTCATAAATGTTGCTTTTTTCTAACCTTTTTTCATATTAGGTTAATTCTTTATATCTGAATTAAGATGAATTATGTTCTCAACAAAATATGAAGACAAACTTTGACATCTGAGTGTACTGCTCCATCTGTAAATACAGCAAACTGTAAGGCAGTGATGGTGAACCTTTTCAGCACCAAGTGCCCAAACCAGAACATGCAGGAATGTGCGTGCATGTGCGCATGCTGGAGTGCCAGAAAACAAAGACCAGCTGGCCGGTACACACATGCCTGTTTTTTGACCATTTTTCTGAACATTTTCAGGGCATTTTTCAGGCCATTTTGGGGCATTTTCAGGCCATTCTTAAGCCATTTTGGGGTAATTTTCAGTGTGTTTTTGGGCATTTTTCGGGTCGTTTTCCAGCGCTTTGGCACCTGCGAAGACCAGCTGGCTGCTGCACCAGAAAAGCAGCTGGCAATGGTGTGCGTGCCCACTGAAAGGGCTCTGTGTGCCACCTCTGGCACACATGACATAGGTTCACCATCATGAGTGTAAGGAATTCTTTTGGTAGAAGTAAGTTTGACTTTTTCATATTGTCTACTGGTTCTGCCAATAGTTACATTCCCAACTTCATTAATATTTGATCTTTACAACACTGTATTAAAATAACATTGATAATTATACAAATATATTAACTGGAGTTGTAGAAAAGCAATTTATTTTCAAAAGCCTTCAGCAAAAGTAAACATTTTTAACACAAATTATTTCTTGGCATGCAATTCTTATCAAAAATTTGAAGCACTGCACAATGACTTTCTAATAGTCTGCAAATTTAGGACACACATTTAAAACATTAAAATTTACATTTAAAATAAAAAAATATTTTTAAAAAGGTATGTCTCATAAGTCAACTGATATTAGAATGAACTCTTATCTCCCAATACTATTGAATGGAATTGCTCACTGTGTGAAGAATAAAACCATTGCAAAACAATGCCCCAACTCTTAAAGACAGTCCAATAAAATATATAGAAAATTGATGGTATTAAAAATTGATGAAATGTCTAATAGACCCAACAAAGGCTTATTTCCATCAAAGACCTGATGAAGATAATTCAACAGAATTCTGTCTGTAGCCCAAGTCCAGACCTGAATCCTAACTAAAATGAGTCCAAGTAGCCTGATTTCTCTAGAACATAAGCAAGAATCAGTGGGCATCTTAAAATATACTTTAAAATGGTTACAATATTTAACATAATAATCCAACTATACCATTCATTACCTGAATTTTCAGCTGAAGAATCTCAGTAGGCTTGTGAAAGGAACAGATACATAGCCTGGCTCAACATATTATTCTGGGTAGTATACAAGAACACACTTAACATCAGCCATTTCTAAAATTTAAAACAGCTAGAAGTCACCCAGCTTAAAATTAATATTATTACTACTGATAATTAGATGGCATCTAGGAATAATTCTGTGATAATAGATTTTTCCAAGTAACAATCTGGCCACAGCATTTTGTACCTATTGCAGCTTCTGAGTATTTTTTAATCCTATACAGGTAAGTTTATATTTATATGATTTAGTCATTGTACTAGTCTTAAGGTACAAATTACTACAGTGCACTACTAAACTGTTTCTCCATTCATCAGGCCTAGTAGGGTATTCTACCCAGTAGATAGATTTTAAAAACCATAGGATATAATACAATATTCCCAAGAATTATCTATAAACCGCTGTCTCCCCACCGCCTGACCACTGCCAGCATTCCAGGCCTCAGAGCCCAGTCTGGTGGTGATGGCGGCAGGGCTTATGAGTTGCAAGATACTTAGGGGCATTTACTCTAGATGCAATATAGCTCTATAACTAAAAAATAAAGAAGCCCATGCAATATCCAAGTACATCCAGGAACCAGAATGCTGCATTCTATATTAGCTGCAGCCTCATTGCCAAGTACATTACAATTAACTAAATATGAGATCATCAGTGTATAAACAATGAAATGGCATCCTGTTAACGAAAAGACACAAATCATAGAAGCCACTATTTCTTCAACTGGTAAGCAATTTAGGAGCACACATATACCCCAAGCTACATACTTATTAAAGAACCCATGCTGTTTATTACAAAAAGTTCCCAGTCATGAAAGCAAGATGACAGTTGTTTGGAATGCACTAGATACCAGTAAGATGTCTCAAATTTTCCAAATTCTACAGTACATGTTCATAATGAAACTCCTCTTTTTTCCTTTTTAAATCTCAAGAGCAGAGTGTGATTACATACACTGACAATGCTTATGTAATGATTTATTGATGTTTGTGGATTAAATAGAAACCTTAGAACTCCGGGATCAAAAGAAAGTAGGAGATAAGAAGAGCCTTACCCTCTATCTTATTCTTGGGCTGAAATTCAGAAGATACATTTCTGTGTAAAGGCCCATGATCATTTCTAGGCTGCATTCATGACAGTAGAAGAAAATAATAATTAAAGTTACAGAACCCTGAATTCTACTTAACAATTCATGGTTAAAAATTATATTTATATATTTGACACAAAATTGATTTCCACACAATCTTATCAATTGTAGAATAAATATTTTTATTGAGACCATCCTTGAGTAGAAAAACTGAGGTATTCATATAATTACTTTAAAATAGTATATTTAAACCTAACTCACTAATGTAAGAGTTGCTTCAATGTGAATATGATAAGCATAAAAGTGCTATTCCATTTATTCCAAATGAATCAAACCAAGACCAAACCAGATTAAATAATATTTTTTATGATTTTTCATTCAAATTTCACATCAAACTATATTTTAACTTAATTATAATATTTTGAAAGTTTAAAAATTAGAGACACTTTGTTTGAATATGTGCAATGACTGTATTCAGTAAGATGCCTTCAAGAATTTTACTTGAGAACTTCATATAGCCAAAATTATTCATTTTAGTCTATGATAGTTTCAAATTTTATTGAAACATTGTTTTAAAAATGGCACACCAATCTTTTTTTAATAACCAGAAATTCTCTATTTCATGTATTTTAAAATATGAAGTTACAAAGTCGAATTAGTTCGTTATTCATCACAGTAAGAAAAAAATGCTTTCCTATTATATAAACATGCTTTATAATATATCATGCCATTTTTTCCATCACTCTGTTTATCAGAGAGATTATATTGAAGTATTCCTCAGAAACAATGACAGAAAACATCTAGGATCAAGGATACTGCTTGATTCATCTACTCTAATAAGTGTCATAAATTATTTACTGAACTTCAAAGCCTTAAATTCAAGGAAGAAGAACAGATAAGGCAAGCATAAGATTGTTTATTTATTATAAATTATTTATACAGTAGTTTTTATAGAGCACGATATGCAGAAAAGGCTAAATCTTGGAATATATAGCAAAATATACTAATTCTAGTAAAAGCTATTTTATTGATAAATACAAAAATCAGAACTTTTAACTTGTTATACTTTATCTACATATTAACATTGAGAAAAATAGTAACATACTAACAGTCTAAAGCAATATGAAATGTTTTCATATTAAATATAAATATAAAAAATAGCAATTCAGTATTCAGATGTGAAAGGGTCATGACCGAAAGCTTCCTATTGAAGAAGCAGAGCTCATGAATATATGTTTTATTCTTTTTAAAGGCTATTTAGGATATGTTCTTTATTTTTATTCTGTGACACTCAGAGTCATATTTGTGATATGGCTAGCTATATAAATCTGATAGACAAACCAACCAACCAACCAAAAGGCAGCCAGATTCTAAAAACTACAGTTATTGAGAAAATAAATGGAAATTTTTCAGTGGTATCTAGGGAGATTTTAAAAAATTAAAATTTGGGAATTTTGGTTAACCTGAGAGATGGGAACATGCCTACAAAAAAAAGGCTTCTTGAAAAAAATGAAGCTAAACATATAAATTATTATTTGTAGCATGTTTATGTTCCTGCTGAAAATCACTATGATACACAACTGGAGAAGTGCAAGTTTGAAACAATCCTTAAAGAAAGTTCAAAGGATTGAATTAAGGAAATGGAAATTACCCATATCAGAAAACAAAACAAACAAACAAAAAACCTGAAGGCATTACAAGAGGATTTGATAGAAAAAGCTAATTCAGTAGATGAGAATAATAATCAAAGCCAAGAGATAGAGAAGATATTCTGTACTAATAAAACTCAGAAAAGGGGAGGAAAAGGGGGTCCAAAACTTCACAGATAGAAAAAAAAGACTATATAGCGTATGAAACAAAAAGATCAAAGGCAGAGGATACGTAATTACATTCTTTTAAGAATAACTGCTCTAAAATAGTTGTGGTAGTTTGATTCATCAGTACTATACAGAATCGAATAAATGTAGAATGATCAGATTATTAGCACATGAAATATGCTTTTAGCAAGAATCAGAAACATGACAAAATTTCTAAAACTTACTGAGGCCAATGACAATCTCTTTCTGCTAATCATTATATTGAAAGAAAAAATAAAATTGTCCCACATGTTCTTAGAAGATCTAGAAGAAATTCAAATTCTTGGTGAGTTTATCTGTTCTTCATCCATGGAGAACAATCAAAAGGGAAAAAAGGATACTACAAGAGAATGACTATTTATAAAAATTGTGGAATTTATTTTGAGGACAGGACCGTTAAGTGAATTGTGTCCGATTTTACTACCTTTATTGCCATGGTTATTGAGGAAATCACCATGGTTGTCAAGTGAATCATGTGTTCATTAAGTGAATCCAGCTTTCCCATTTACTTTGTTTGTTGGAAGCCCCCTGAAAAGGATTTAAATGGTGACCATATGACTTCAGGATACTGCAACCATTGTTAATGTATGCAGGTCGCTAAGCATCAAGTTTAATCAGATGATTGCAGAGATGCTGCAAGAATCATAAGTGCAAAGACAAGTTGTAAGTCATATTTTTAGCACCACTGTAACTCTGAATAGTCATTAAACAAATGGTCATAAGTCCAGGGTTACCTGTATCTGAGTTGTTCAGAGCTGACATGAGTCAGCCTGCACAAATTAGTGCAAATAATAGTAAAAATTATTTAGCCAAAGAATGCTAGGTCTCATCAAGATATCTTGATAAAGGGATGTGCATCATTTGAGAGACAAATTATAGGAAATGTCCAACTTCTCTTGCTAACTTGTTCTGTGGAGGACTAACACCTTAAATACAGACTGGAGTAGCTTGGATTCAATCATGCATATGAGGACAACCTGTGTTCATGAATTCCAGAAGCCCCCTATTTTTCTGAGCAATTGTATGAGATGAAACAGATCTACAGCATTTCTGGAAGTAGATAAAGGGTGTCTGACTAAGAACCAGTAACATCAGTGGTGGGATTCAGCCGGTTTGCACCACTTCGGGAGAACCATTTGTTAACTTTCTGAGCAGTTCAGTGAACCAGTTGTCGGAAGAAATCTCCTTCCAACAGCCTTTTGTTTTTCTCACTTTACAGGGCTAATTCTGTAAGGAAGGCAGGAAGAAACATTCTGGTGAGTTTCTAGCTAAGTGTTTTCAGAAACTGCCTCTTTGGTTAATTAACATTGTAACAGCAGTTGTGCTTCGCAGTAAGACCAGATTTTCTGTCATCTGAGCTTCTCTGCTTTAGTGGTTCCTGGCACTGTCCTTTTGGGGTGTACTTCAAAGAGGCAGGGTGCAAGTATAGCACTCTGTCTGATTTTTTTACCATCTTTTTGGGGGCATGTGATCTTTCCTTAAATATGGATGGTTTCCTTAGGATATCTTAAGAGGTAAGTGAGACCAGCTAGTATCTTTAAGTGGTGCAAATGGATCTAAGGATTGCTTCTCCTGGGTTGGAAAGGGTGCTTTGTCAGTTCACTGAGCACAGGAGTCTCTTGTCTATAAGGATTCTTCAGTCATCCAGATCATGGTTGTCCCAAAGGTGCTTTTTTCAAGAGTGTTGGAAGAAATATCCATTGGTTCAGTTCCAAGTGGGGAGAAAGACACTGGAAACATGAAGGCTGATTGGAAAGAGGACCAATTTGAGGTTTGAGGTCCTCAGCAGCTGACCAATTGGTTTGATGAGTACATAGATTTTTATACAGTTTATTCTACAGCATTTTGTAATTTAGAGGTTTGTTCTGTGTATTTTGTTATTTATTTTAGTTTGTCTCGTGAAGGCCGGCAATGAGTTGGGGGTTTTAATCTGGTTTAACAAATGTAATTAATCCTAGATGCTGGCTTCCTTGGGGTTTTAATCCTGACTTGGATTAACAAATCTGCATTTTTGAAAGGTGACCTCCTCAGTATCTTTGGGGTTATTAAGAAAGACTGAGTCTGTTTCCTGCCTTTAAGAGCATGTTTCTCTATTTCTTATTTAGGGAAATATAATTTTCAGCCTTTTTAATATTTCTCAAAATATTTCATTCTCCTGGGGGGGGGTGCTAACTTTCTACAAGAGGCAACTGGACTTTCTTGGTTTCCTTGACCTCCCTGCTAAAGGGTTTCACTTTATGAGCAAGAGTTGGCTGCTGATAATTATAGCATTTTAACTATTTTAATTCCTCAAAGTGCTCTGGCACCCTCCCTGATTTGTAACTCTGGGTAGCTGGTATTGCTGATGAAAAGGAAGGTATTCAGACAGAATGGTTTAGGTTTCCATGATGGCTGTGGCTATCATTGATCCCCAGGGTGTATTCCCCCATTTCTAATCTTATGATTGGTATTTAGGGCAGCTTTTTGCAAGCAAAGAAGCTTTTTGTATTTTTGTACAGGTAATCCTTGACTTACAACAGTTCATTTAGTGACCATTTAAAGTTACAATGGCACTGAAAAAAGTGACTTATGACCATTTTTCACACTTACGACTGTTGCAGCATTCCCACAGTCACAAGAGGCCGGTCAAGGCCAAGTACCCCTTGACGTGAGTGACCATGACCACCCAATCACATGACTACCCAGCCACACCTACCCAGGTGGGCATCAGGGCAGAGAACTGGTTGTTAAATTATCTGAACCCCACCACTGAATAAGACCTTTTGTAAAAAATTGCTTTATATAGTGATAAATGCAGGAAAACAAAGCTTGTTTTTCTGTTCTTAACTCATCTACAAATATAAATAGCTAGCCAAAAGTCCTGCTCTTAATTACCAGGACCAGTCTTAATAAGGAAGGCTTGGGGAACTCTTGCAAGATCTCTATTTTAAGCATCAGTTGAATATTGTTCAGATCCTCTCAGGACCAATTCTGGCTGGAAAGGTCCTATATACTTACTGAGGCACATTCTTGTTTACTTATTTAGAGATAGTTTTAACTGATTGACCCTGAGGAAATGGACAGGGTTCTGAGGCTGTATGTTCTGTGTTTTAGATCTACCTCTTTTCTTCAAAGCCTCCCACTAGCTGATACAGTAGAACCTCTGGTCATGAACACTTCCATTCCTCTGGTTGAGAATGGGTGCTTGGGTGGTGACCAAACACAGCCACGTCGATTTGCCCTTCCACACCACACCATTTTTTTAATGCGCATGCGCTTCTGATGACAACCAAATCGGGTGACAACCGAATTCATGGAATGGATTATGGTCATCACCTGAGGTTCTACTGTACATGGTTGGGTCCAAGCTGTGGTGAATGCTTTTTTGTGGGATGGGATGGTTTTGTATTCTTTGAAACAGGCCGTGAAAGATACCACAGGATTGGAAAATTTCCATCCAGTCTCCAACCTTCCATTTTTAGGGAAAGTTATTGAGAGGAGGGATCAAGCTGGATTATAGTACCAAATCAGCATTTGAGGCTTTTGATGATACTCTTTGGAGAGTTTGGGGAATGGTGTCTCCTTGCTGTTCTGATTCACTCAGTGGCTTTCAGTACCAGTGCTCACAATATCCTTTTGGACTGGCTTAGGGGGTTGGGAGTGGGAAATACAATTTTCCAGTATCTCTCCTTCTTCTTCCAAAGTCAGTTTCAGTTGGCATTAGTGAGAAGAAGAGATCTAGACTTAGACCCTGCTACACGGAATACCATAGGCTTTAATTTTATTTCAACTACTGAACATCTATATGAACCTTCTAGGCAAGGTCATCTGTTATCATGGATGAGTATCATTAATATGCTGGTAGTACTCAGCTATACATCTCCATCCTGGGCTGTAAAAGTAATCGCAAACTGTTTCTGAAGCTATTACAACAGGTCTAGATGTGGCAGCACTCCCCTAGACAGAGTTGGTAGGCAATCTGGGAGTCATCCTGGACTTGTGACTCCTGCTGAGCAAGCAGCTGATAGCTGCAATTAAGTAGATCTTAGTATTAATTCATGTTTTGTACTAGTTGCAACCATTCATTGTTTGGAAGGCTCTGAAAAAGATGTTACCTTATTTATTTTGTATGTTCCCACTAACCAATCTGAATTAATAATACTTATCTGAATGTGATGCTACAATAAGATTTTGTAGTACATGATTAAATTTTAGGTTAGTTACCTTTCCATCCTCTTTTGGCACAGTTTCAAAAGAGCTTCAAAGCTTTGAGCTCAAAAGCGTTCAAAGAATTCTTTTTCAATTAATTTTATGGTTGACCGTAATCATGCTTTATATATTGTCTTACGCTCATGTATAACTTCTTCTTTCTCTCTATGGAGTGGGAACAGGTATATAGCAGAGATCCATGGCTCCTGCACATAATGCTGTAATTTAGTTAATCAAATCTTATTTCATTTTCTGAATAAAGTACTATATTATAGCATATTCAGCAAACCAGAGTTAAAAGAAACCATAATTTAACACAAATTCAGTCATAGTGAGTAAATTAACCTATGCTAGGTAAAAGTAAAAAATGCATTTTATGGCTTAGGATAATATGTTAATATAAACAGAGCATACAGTTTGAGAAATCACATGGATAATTTAGGGTCAGATCCGTGATAGATTAAGAAGCAATCTAAACAATATGGAAGAGGAAGAATTACTTGGCTAGCATTCAACTAAGATAAGGACATAAGTCTTAAACTCTCCTTCTAGCTTCACTATTCCTATTAAAGCACAACGTATTTTTTCATTTTTCACTTTACATATTTTCACAATATAGAATAGAACATACTAGATCATCCTAAAGATAAAACTTAAGATTTCTGTTGTTTTTATCAAAAGACAGACCTTCACCTTCTACTAGCTTTTACTAGCTTCTTTTGCAAATATCATTCCCTCTGTCCCTAAAGCTTTAAAAAGCAGAACAGCTAAGGTTGATAACTCACTAGACAATTACTCAAAGCTTCTTTCTAACAGTTTTAAAAAGAACTTCAAGGAGTCAGGAAACTGCATAAAGCCATCACAAAAATGACAGAAGATATAGCGGCCTCTGCACTGGATGACTCTATTTTTCCTGTGAGACAGAGAAAAAGCTTTTGAATATACCATAGAAACTATTATAGATCTACAATCAAAGCTTGACAATCTGGAAAATCACAACAGCAGATCAAATATTAGAATCTATGAGATTCCAACACAAGAATGTGTTCATTTTTTAAAATTACTTAGGTTAAAGACCTATGCCTGATTCTGAAGGTCATCAATAAGAAAACTCAACATACAAAAGGAGTACTTTTCTCAAAAATACAGAATTCACAACTGAGATATCTTATTAAATAATACATTACTTTAAAATAACAAAAACAAGGAATACAATGAGGGAATACAAAGGCATATAACTAGAGCTTTTTCAATGCTTATATCCAGAGAGCATATCTAACATAAACAAAAAACTTTGAAATTGCACTGATTAATTGAAGAAGGCCTGAATCTCATGCAAGCTGGTCTTTTAAACTATGTTTAAAAGAACTTAAAGTTTCGTATAATTAACCAGTACTAAAGCACAGTTAAAGAGCTGGGTAAAACAATACTCTCTAAATAAACAATACTGCTAAATTTATAATCTGGACACTTTTCTTTTGTTCTAGCAGAAATATCAGTGTACCGTCTTAATGGCGAAAAACAAATATAAATATAAATAGAATAGTTGTGTGGGTTTTTTTTAACATATGGGAGAGGGAGGAAGATTCAACCACAGCTGAAGGACAGAGTTTTTCTAGTGTCATAATTTGATTTGCTAGCTGCAATAGCAACTATTTCATCCCTTTTGCAATTAAATTATTTAGGGTCAAGGTATTGAGTCTTCTGTTTTATTATAAAATAAATCTTTGAACTTTTAAAGACAAAAAAGTATTGAAAACAACACAAATTTAATATCTCATGTATTATATTACATGTTTTAACACAACAAGATAGATCAGACCAGGAAACCAATTCCACAGAAAGACTAGAATGATTCTTTATTGAAATGTGACACACTATACAGCTGGGGTGTCAAACAGGCCGGATCTGGCCTGTGGGGTGCTTAGATCTAGTCCACAGGGCCGGCTTGGGAATAGCAAAGAACCGGCCGCAGTGCCTCTGCTAGCTGTTGTGGTCCACCAGCAGCTGGCAGAGTTGGCAGCAGAGTCAGATAGTGAGGAGGTTGGGGAGGAACCTAGGTCAGTCCTGGAGGCTGAGGAAGACTTGGATGAGGGATCTGCATCAGAGGCAAAGATGGGACCAGGGCAGGCAGTCATCAGCTGCCTTCAGGCTCGGACAGCAATGAGGCAGGGGAGCAGCTGGAACCAGTTCTCAGCCTGCGCATGCGTAGAGCTGCCAAAAGGAAAGAACAATTACGAACACAGGGTCGACGTGGGAGTAAGACCACAGGTGGACAAGGAATGGCCCCTCCCATAAGGATTAAAAGAGGAACAAAAGGCGAGGGGGCTTTTGCAGGAAACAATTTGTTCATTCGGTCATTCCATCATAGTGAAGATCTATCTGTGCATCCTTAGAGACTCAGTGCTAAGCCCTTCCTTGTCAGCACTGAGTTTGGAAATATTTATCAGGCAGCTTTCCAAAATAGATAAGGTTTGAGCTGCTAATCATACCCTTGAAAGACTATTTGCCAGGCCATTGGCTGAATGTGAATGCAAGAAATTCACATTTGTTTAATAAAAGGTGTTTGGTTGGGACAGAGTCTGCTTAGTGCTTTTTGGGGAAGCCTAGGACAGAACACTAGCAAAAACTAAGACCGATAAGGCCGCATGCGGGCCCCCGCACAGTTTTCAGCCTGGACAGCCTCCTGCAGCACTCTACCAGGCCTCCCCCGACCTGTTACAGGCCGAAATGGAGCCTCTGTGGGCCACATCCGGCTCTCCAAGGCTCCATTTGGCTCTCCGCGGCCTCTCCCAGCTTCTCTCTTCCCCACTCTGAGATACGTCATGCGCATTTAATGACCTGCACATTCGATTAACAAATGCATTGGGGAAAGCAGGGTGTGATCACGTTCATTTAACGTGATTCCAACAAATGAATCCTTGGGTTACAAATGTAATTGGCAGGCCCTATTACATTTGTAACTCAAGGATTACCTGTATAATGTTAGGGAGGGTCTCAGGGAGGTCACCACAGATGCCTCCTGACATGAGCCCTGTGTCATGCCCACTATGACCACGCCAACCCAGCCATGCCCACCATGGCCATGCTCTCCAGGCCATGCCTTCCCCCAGCCCTCCAAGGTCAAACACAACCATGATGCAACCCTCAATGAAATCCAGTTTGACACCCCTACATTATAGTAATAAAATCTTGCAAGTCTGTGTTTTACTTTCTGCCTTCTTATACTGTACCCCATGAGTATGGTAGAACAAGCTTAAGCATCTTTCTAATTTTATCCCCTTTCTGAGACATAAGGAATGCTTCTTGTTGTTTCTGTGAAGGCTTCTGAAAAATCCCCTCTCAATGCCATCATCATCAGACTCTACAATATGTTGCTCATTATGTGGCTTAGTTATCTTCAGCTGGAACTCAATTTTCTCTCCAAAGATATTGGTATGAGATCATTAGCATCTTTAGGAAGAGGGAGGGAAAGACAAATGATGAACTATCTGTTGCAACCTTCTTGAGCCATGAAGTTGCATGCTAGGAGCAGCAGAGCATGCATCATAATAACCCAAAGCATATGCTTGATGAAAATTCAGCTTCCTGAAAACACCCCTATATGACTTCCTATGTTATTGGTTAAAATTAGGCTTTCCGAATAATTCTTTGACTCAACTGATCTTAGCTGACGAGCTTGAGAAAAAAAACCCTCTTGGGAAGAAAAACCCTTAGCCTTCAATTTGAATTATTATGGCATATAATAATTTGGATTGAAGCCAAGATGGCGATTAAGGACCTAGACCAGGGGTGGGCAAACTTCTTGACTCGAGGGCCACAATGGGTTCTTAAACTGGACCGGAGGGCCGGAACAAAAGCATGGATGGAGTGTTTGTGTGAACTAATATAAATTCAAAGTTAGATTACTTCACGTAGTCTTCTGGGAGAGCAAGAGAACCCTCCGCTCTTTCGGCTCCGCGGGCCGGATAGAACAGCCAAACGGGCCGGATGCGGCCCCCAGGCCGTAGTTTGCCCACGGCTGACCTAGACTGAGGACATGTATACTGCACAAGTCAAAAAGAGGGCTGTGAAAATATCTACAGACCTCTCACATCCTGGACATAAATTGTTTCAACTTCTACCCTCATGATGACCATAACGCTGTTAAGCTATTTACAAAGATTGTATTACTATTATTTTTCTCATCCTTCCTATTACCAATCTCCTCCCACTTACGACTATAGCCTTGTTGCTTGTATCTCTATGATTTATATTGTTTTGTTTTCTAGTATGATTTGACTGCTTACTTAGTAACCTATGACTATCACTAAGTGTTGTATCTTATGATTCTTCAATGTATTTTTCCTTTCTTTTCATGTACACTGAGAGCATATGCACCAAAGACAAATTCCTCGTGTCCAATCACACTTGGCCAATGAAGAATTCTATTCTGTTCTATTCTATTCTTATTCTTATTCTATACATCAGATCAATGTTTGATGATTTCAGACTTGAGAAAGCAATTCATGAAGTTTAACTGCAAGTCTTTGACCAGAACTTGTACAGAGAGAAGCAAAGATTCTTATAAATGCAATGAACCTTTCTCCTTACCTATTATTCATTGCCTTGTATAGACTTGATGCTTTGCTATCAATGGTCTTTTTTTTAAATTACATTTATATGCCACCCTTCTCCGAAGACTCAGGGCAGCTTACAATTTTGGGGGATACAACCCAGTGTGCTCAGCAATAGCCTTCATTCCACTGTATATGCCTGCTTATTACTAAGTGGCATTTTTACAAAGTCAGCTTATTGCCCCCAACAATCTTGGGTCCTCAATTTTACCTACCCTGAGAGGATGGAAGGCTGAGTCAACCTTGAGCCTGGTGGGATTCGAGCCTACAGTAATTGTAGGCAGCTGGAACTTGAATGCAGGCATTTAACAGCCTGAGCCACCAAGGCCCTTGAAATAAAGATTAAACAATACACTGCCATAAGATTACCTGTGCATTTTCCTAGAAGCAGCAATCAAGACAGTTTTGCACATTCTATTATACTACCCTTCTTATACATCATAGTGCTGTAAATTATTAAAGCCTCAGTTAGTAGGATGATGATAATGCTTTATTCTTGTTAGCAGGTCTACAGAAATCTCCACGAAGGTTGCCCAATTTTGATTATGATTGATGTAAGTTGGTTTTAGGTTCAATACTGGCAATGTCTGCTGTCTGATTTATTTCTCTCTAATCTGTAATGCTATCCATTTTTTTAGTTTTTCACTGCTTTGCTTTTATCTGACCATATTTGATATTTTAATCATTTATTAAATATAAGCTGTAACTAATATTAACTAGTTATTTAGCTAATCTTTTCCTCAAGAAATGAGTCAATTTAATGACTATCTCTCCAATATAAAATCACTTAATCTAGTCTTATCTTTGTTCATAATTCTAGTCATTATGTTTTATTCATGTCTTCATTTTTGGGTTTCATTACTTTACTTTACCATTGTTTGCCAGGACACTATTTTATTAATAAGTTGCCTGAACTGATATAGGCAGTAATAAATTTGATAAATAAATATACTACTACTCTGTAGAGAGTGAGGGAGCTGGCCTTTATTAGAAATTTGTATTTAACTCTATTTAGAGTTATGTTGCACTAATGTTACCTGCTGTGAGAAACAGGTGGTTATCAATATGAGTGTGAAATATATGTATAATTTCTATAGACATTTTATACCTTTAAACTGTTCCTTTTTATAGTTGTGCCAGTTAAAGAAAGTATCTTTGAGCTTTAACAGTTTGGAAACTGCTATGAAAAGCTATTAGATTTATCCCAACATTGTATTCTTACAAGATACCAAGCATAAAAGGAGACAGGATCCCTTCTTAAACATCCACCAATAATGAGTTTTATTAAAATAAAACCTGTTGTAATGCAAGAATATTGCTATTCTAATTATGAAAAAAATCCCATTTTTCCTACTCTATCAAGATGCTGGTTTATTATGTTCCAAATAAAATTCAAATTGCTGACCATCACAATGTTATAGGCCCAAGATGGTTTTATATGGACATTATATATTTCCTTTAGCTAGTTTTTGATTGGACACAGCTAATACAACAGGTTGAATTTAATGGATAGCACAGGCATAATTACATGCTAGACAAAATGCTTTTTATTCAAATAACACTGAACTATCTGTACACATTACTTAACTCCCAAATTTTTGAATTATATGTCATAACACATAGACTTCATAATGAATAAAACAAATCTCAGTTCAACCCTGAGCTGCAAATATTCTCTTCTATTGAAATCTCATTATATTTATGATAATGAAACTTCAGGATTTCTCATGATTATTATTGAAATGTTTCTTTTTAAAACCTTTTAGAATACTAATAACAAAAAGCTTAATAATATCTACAGAGGAAAACTAATATTGGAAAATGAAGCGCATTAAAATATTACATTTCTATTATTCAGTCAAACATAAGGGGCGTTGGTCCAACATGACACGCCTCTTCTCAGGGAGTTGAAGGGAGAATCCAGGCTGGCTTGTCTCTAGCGTCGTTGCTCTACAGACCGAGTTGAATTCTGAGGACATGCCACCCTGGTAATGGTCCTCAGTTCTGAAGGAAGTCGAAGCGAATACCGCTGTCCATCATCCTCTGAAAGGCAGCCCCCTTGATGAAAGTCCCTCTCCTGACTCTGACCAGACAGATTTCAGGATGGGACTGGATTCTCCCTTCAACTCCCTGAGAAGAGGCATGTCAGGTAGGATCAACGCCCCTTCTCCACTGAGCCGAAGGGAGAATCCAGGCTGGGACATACCAAAGGTGGCTGTTGGCTGTCCTATGGGCGGGAATTGGTCTGGTCTGAAATCCCTACCTCTACATGTACATCCTGCAGGACTCGCCTGCCAAAGGTCGCCTCTGCAGAGGCAAAAGAGTCAATCCAATAATGTCTGATAAACGGTGTCGCAGACAACCACGTTGCAGCTCGACAAATGTTTTGAACTGATTCCTGCATTGCCCAGGCTGCAGTAGGTGCTGCACTTCTGGTAGAGTGTGCAGTGATTCTCCTGGGCACAGGAAGAGCCTGCAGCTCATAGGCTTTTGCAATACAGGCCCTGAGCCAGTGACCCATGGTGGAAGGCGTTATCCTGCGGCCCAAAGTTGATGACTGAAAGAAGATGAACAGCGACTCAATCTTCCTGAAGGAAGAGGTTTGCTTGATGTAAATGCGGAGGGCCCTCCTGATGTCCAAGGTGTGTCATTTCCTCTCCAGAGCATTTTTAGGCTCTAGACAAAACTCAGGCAAAATCAACTGCTGTGAGCGATGGAATAAGGAGTTCACCTTGGGTAGAAAGGTGGGGTCCAACCCCAGAACCACCCTGTCCGCATAAAAAACACAAAGATCCTTTCTAACTGATCAGGCCAACTCTGAGATACACCTGGCCGATGTAATGGCCACCTTGCACGTGAGTAGGTACAGGCTGGCTTCATGCAAGGGTTCAAATGGAGAAGAAGTCAGTGCCTGCAAGACCTTTGGCAAGTCCCAGGAGGGGTAATGGTGAACCACCGGTGGCTTCAAATTCGTGGCTTCCCGAAGGAAAGCTCTCACCCTGGGGTGTTGAGCAAGAGTGTTTGAGTCCTCGAATAAAAGCACTGAGGCCAAAGCAGCCACTTGTCTCTAAGTTTTTGGGGGAGATACCTCTGTCCAAACCATCTTATATAAACTCCAACACGTCTGCCACCGACACTGAAATGGGATCCAATCTGTGGCTGGAGCATCAACCGCAGAGTATCTTCCACATGGCATCATATATTCTATTCATGGAAGGTCATCTGGCTGCCTGGATCATCTGGATGACCTTTTTGGAGAACTTCTCCCATTTCAGGAGGCCCCGCTTAAGTACCAGTCAACTGAAACCATTCTGGCTCTGGATGGTCCTCCTGGCTGAGGAGACTCTTTCCAGGGCAATGCTTGAAGAGCCTTGGTGGTGCAAGCTGTTAAATGCCTAGTACTTAAGTTCCAGCTGCCTGCAGTTACTGCAGGCTCGAATCCCACCAGGCTCAAGGTTGACTCAGACTTCCATCCTCTCGGGGTAGGTAAATTGAGGACCCAAGATTGTTGGGGGCAATAAGCTGACTTTGTAAAAATGCCGCTTAGTAATAAGCAGGCATATACAATGGAATGAAGGCTATTGCTGAGCGCATTGGGTTGTATCCCAAAAATTGTAAGCCGCCCTGAGTCTTCGGAGAAGGGCGGCATATAAATGTAATTTTAAAAAAATCCTCCAAGGTCTGGAGACCGACAGGCCTACCAGATCAGCGAACCATGGTCGCCTGGTCCAGTAAGGGGCTACCACCAAAACCTCTGCCCTCTCTAACAGTACCTTTCTGATTGTCCCTGGGATGATGGGAAGGGGGCGAAAGGCATACAATAGACCCTGGGGCCACCTGCACCAGAGAGCATTGACCCCTTCTGCCCCCGGTGCTGGAAACCTTGCAAAAAATCTTGGGAGTTGTGAATTCTCTGGAGAGGCAAAGAGGCCCAGAATTGGCTGCCTGAACCATTCCGACATCTCCTGGACTGGGATGCAGTCACCACTCTGACTGGTCAACCATGACTCTGCACAACAAGTCTGCCTGCACGTTGGAACCCCCCAAGATTTGTTCTGCTTGTATAGGTAACAGATGTCTCTCCACCCACCAGCACAATTGAATTGCCTCCTGCATCAGGGATCTGGAGCGAGTGCCCCCCTGGCGATTTATGTGGGCTTTGGTGGCCACATTGTCCATGCAGAGAAGAACATGCCTCCCCAACACCTCCTGCTGTAAAACCTTGAGAGCTAAGTGGGCCACCCTGAGCTCTAGTGAGTTTATGTTGTGGGCAAGCTTCTCCTGTGACCGCAGTCCCTGGGTAACCTGGGTTCCTAGATGAGCCCCCCAACTGTACAGACTGGCATTGGTGGTGATGGAAAGTCTCTGGGGCTCCCTGTACAAACACCCCTGATCCATGGCTCAGGACTGCCACCAACAAAATGAGCGAAGTACAGCCTGTAGCACTTGAACTCTTGTCACTGAGTTGCCCCTGCCTGCCCTCTGATAGGGGAGCAAGAACACGGCAGAGTCCAGACATGGAAGCGGGCCCAGGGAACAATGCCAATACAGGATATCATTTTGTCCAAAAGCTGAGACAGCAAGATGATAGGGGCCTCTCTGGAAGACAGGATCTGGTCTGTCACGGCCTTTATATTGTCCCAACACTGCGGGGAGAGGAAGATTTTCTCTGCCAGAGTGTCTATGATAGCCCGCAAATGCAAGAGACAAGTCGACGGGACTAGATGGCATTTGTCCAGATTTACTGAGAACTCGTGCTCCCATAGTATCCTGATTGTTATCAGATCCTCCTCTGCCTGGGGTTGGGAAGAGGATTTTATCAGGATGTCGTCCAGATAACACTGGATCCTTATGGGTATGGACCTGAGGTATGTCACTACAGCCACCAGAAGCTTAGTAAATGTCTGTGGGGCTGATGCCAGGCCGAATGGAAGAGCTCTGTATTGAAAGTGGTGGCTGCTGTAGCAAAACCTCAGAAACTGGTGGTGGTCTGGATAGATGGGCAGATGGAAGTAAGCCTCCATGAGATATACTGAAGCCAAAAAGTCTCCCTCCCAAATTCCCTTGAGTATTGAGTGGAGGGAGTGCATCTTGAATCTTCTGTATATCAGGTGGCTGTTGAGCCCTTTCAGGTTGAGAATCACATGCCACACACACACACGCACCCTGAGGCCTTTGGGATGACAAACAAAATTGAGTAAAAACTCCATCCCCTCTGGTTCACTGGAACTGGCTGGATGGTATTGATATCCAGAAAATGCCATGCATGCCCTCTTTGTCGGGTCCTTGGAGATGGGGCAGCACATAAAGGCCCTTGGGGGGAAGAAAGAAATTCCAGGGAAAGCCCTGATTGAATAGTTGCCCGGATCCAAGCATCCGTTGTGGTCTCCTCCCACTTCTGCCAGAAGAGACCCAGACGTCCCCCTATGGGATAGATGTCTCTGGCATCACTTGTTGCATCTAAAAGGCCTACCAGAGCCCCAGAAAGACCTCTTTCCCTCTGGCCCCTGGCACCAAAGGCTGCTCTATTGGCCGAGAAGAAGACCTCTGGAAGAAGGGCTTATTTTGATGGGGAAAGCTGCCTCAGCCTCCACCTGTCTAAAGGAAGGCCTCCTAAAATAGGGCAAAGGCTGATAATCAAAATGCCTGCCCTGAAAAGGGAGTATTTTGCACTTGTCTCTAGTCTCTATTAAAAAGGGATCTGGAGACTCCCCAAAAAGCCTTTCCCCTTAAAGGGGGCTGACACCAGCTTCCATTTGTTCCTGAAATCCATTTGCCAACTGCATAGCCAAAGAAGCCTACGTGCTGTTACAGAAGAGGCAATGGCCCTAGAAGAAAATTTGGCAGCAGTGAGTGTGGCATCTGCTGTCAATTGTGCTGCCACTAGTATCTTATTTAGATCCTGATGCACCCTAAGGTCCTCAGGTGGAATTCTGCCCTGCAATTGCCTCAGCCACCGCAGAGAGGCTCCGATGGCCCAGGCATCGGCCTGATGTGCGCCATCTCCTCCTTCTGGTGTTCTGTCTTCAATGCACCCTCCATGCCCGGTAGTATGACTGATGAGGATGCTAGAGCCACCACTGGGCCATCCACCTTTGGCACATCAATAATGTCCTCTTGGTCTACATTAAATAAAGTAGTCTCTGACCCACTAGGGCGAGTGTATAACCCGGAGAAGCCCACTGCCTCTTGATCACATCCAAAAACATCTGGGGCACAGGAACAGCATCCATCACTATTGTTTTCTCAGTGAAGATATAATCCTCCTGTTCCTCTCCTTCTGGAGGGTGGTCTTGAGTGACCATGTCCTTCTTTGGATGGGCCATGCTCTTAGCCTTAACCAGCAGTCTTAAATAGAGCCCGCTGGAAAAGGCCCTTAAATGAGGGGGCGCCTGCTGCCACTGTCTCATCTTCTGAAAAGTCCCTTTCCCCTGGGAGTTCCATTTCAGAAACACAAGATTGGCTCCTCCCCGAGGGAGCTGGAGAACGATCTCTGTGGTAGATCAGCTGCTCCCCCGAGGGTTGCCAATGCGCCTGAAGAATGACTCTGTCAGCATCCAAAGATGACAACTGGTGCTGCTGGTTTAATACTGCTTGTATTTCTTATCTAATGGCTTGAGAGATCCAGGCTCTCATAAAGGCTGGCATCTCTTGACTCTGAGCCTCCTCTGGGTGAAGTCCTACAGCCGTAGGTGTAAAAGTGGCCTCTGGCACAGATCTTACTCTACTGGAGGATTGTCTTCCCAGTCCAGCTGCCATAAGCCCTTCTGACTGCTCAGAAACAGAATCAGCAGCCTCTGCCATAATTTGGAGGTTCCCTGCAAATCTTGATTAACTGAGCCACTTGGTGACAAGGCTGTCAAGTACTATCTAGTATTTGCCAATTGGTCTTGCTGCATGGCTTCATGAAGAATCTTCATCAGGGGAGAGATGACACTACTGTCAGCCATCTTGGACCCCCTCAGAGCCTTGTCAAATTTTTTTATCCAAGGCCTTCTGTCTGCACCTGGCCTGTCTTTCCTCTGCCCTAGAAGATCTTTTAGAGGCTAGGGCCCTGGCTCTAATTCTGGCTGCTGCCTCCAAACCAGCAGAACTGGCCTTGGCTGAGACTGGCAGCTCTCTCTCTGGTCTGCTGAGGTATTGACAATTCCTGATCAGCTCCCCTGGCCACCATCTTGTGTGCACCAAAAGCAACTGTCAGTGACAGAGAGAGGAAAAATATTTTAAAAATAAAATGAAAAAAATTTAAGCCAAAGGCTAGCTGTTATGGCTAAAGTAGCTGTCCACCACTTCAGAAGGCAAATGCGACCAAGAAGCTGGTGATTATCTCAGCGCAGCTCCCCAAGTGAGGCAGTTCAAAAGGCCAAAGGAAAAAAATGGACCTTTTTAAAACTGCAACAAGCCCTGATAGATCAGAGACTTGAGAGCTGAAGCACTGGCTGCACCACAATTAAAAAGAAGCAGACTTAAGCGTTGCTGCTGCCACGGTGCTCTGGGGGATGTCAAGAGAACCGGACCAAATCCCCCAAAATTAGACAAGCCTGGTCAAAAGCAGGACTTGCCACCAAGGACTGGAATAGCCACTGGTAAATTAGGCAGTATAACACGACTCGCAGCTGCCGTGGCTGTCAAAATGCAAGGAAAAAAAGTCCAAGACACACCGAAGAATTGGTACTGACTCTGGCTCCCAGCCCGGGCCACATGGGTTCCTGAGGCACTCACAGTCCACAATCCACACCAAAAACACCAGAAACACAATAAACAAGTGAAAATAAATCAAAATCAAAAAGGAAAAATGTATAAGTCACAAAAGCAAAAAAAAAGGTGCGAAAAACAAAAAGTGGCTGAACCAATGAAGCCAGACAGCTGTCAAACCTTTCCACTAAGCTAGACGAAGAGAGGAAACCAGGGAGTAGAATAATTCTTCAATAAAGTCAAATAATTCAGAGTCGTTTTAGGGTGGTCTGAATAAGCTGAGACTGAGTGAAAAACTGGGGACTGTTGCCAGGGGGGGCGTGTCCTCAGAATTCAATTTGGTCTGTAGAGCAACGAGGCTGGAGACAGCCCAGCCTGGATTCTCTTCAGCTCAGTGGAGAAACTCAAACGCAGGCAAACTCTTATATATAATTACTATATATAATTGTATATAATTATTTATCAACATGCAAACATTCTAGATTTTCCAATATTTTTTAAAAAGAAGTTAAAGGAAAGAGAACTAGCAAAACACAAGCTCAGTGTTTATCTTATGTTCAATTTAAAGCACATAATCAGGGCAAAGCATAAATACCATAAGTTGTTATTAGGTTGCCTGTCATAGACAGGAACTGTTTTATCCATCTTTATATGTCATCTGATAAAAGTAATGCTACCTTTCCATCAATTTACAATTACTCTCTCAAATTTTAGAACACATTTTACCATCTTCTATTTCTTCCTTTTCTCATATTTGGAGCAGAATTTATGTTGTCTGCAAATTATATAAATGATTTGGAAATACAAAGAGTTGTAGGTTTCAGATTTAAGTTACCATACCATGCTTAGTTTAACATTCAAGTTTAAGATCTCTCTTTCTCTTTCTCATAATATCTGACTTTCAGTGAAAAGGCTCCAGAATCAGCAGCCAATAAAAAGTTCTTGACAGTTCCAAAATATTAAAATTAGTATGCAAGTGGCATTTAACACTAAGAAAATAACGGAATTTTGTCTTCTACTCATTTAAGTGTTGAAAGATTGTGAGAAATTTGATACATTTCTGAAAATGCAGCCTACTTGTCTAGCTCTTAAAGAGTTTTTAGAAAGAATTTACTGTTAACAACTGATCAAAACATCCAGCTCCTATTGACCAAGAACATGAATGTGGAAGACCAGAAGAAATTGGAAACAGGTTTTAAAGTTGTGAAAAAAGTACAGGATTTGGGGGTGATTTTTACCAATGAAAATTCTAAGTTATATAAACATAATTATGTTTAAAAGGAGATAAAGTTGGATTTAAAGAGAAGGGAAAAATTAAATTTGTCATTGATGAGAATAATTTCAATAATTAAGATGAACATACTACCTTGAATAAAATATAGAATATTCTTTGTTGGCCAGGTGTGATTGGACGCACAAGGAATTTGTCTCCAGTGCATAAGCTCTTACAACAAAGTGATAAATCATAAATCATAAAATAAATAATCATAAAATAAATCAACAAAATGATAGTCATAAAATACGAATAGGAACAGGTAATAGGAAAGATGAGAAGGATAATAATATAGCCCTACTATATGGTTAGATATCATTAGACATAAGACAGTGCTGTGGGAATTAGGTGTGATGGCATGGGGGGAAAACTGTCTTTGGTCTAGTTGTTTTGGTATGGAATGCCCTATAGCAGCATCCTGAAGGAAGAAGTCGAAACAGTTTACCAGGATGTCCAGGATGTGAGGCATCTATATTTTCTCAGCCCTCTTTCTGGCCCATACAGTATACAGGTCCTCAGTGGAAGGCAAGCTGGTTGCAATTGCTTTTTCTGCAGTCCTAGCTATCTGTTGAAGTCTGTACCTGTCCTGTTTAGTTGCTGTACCAAACCAGACAGTTACAGAAGTGCAAATGACAGATTCAATAATTCTTCTATTGAACTGTACCAGCTAAATAAAAAATTAATTAAATAAAAATAGTTATTTTTATTCCAGTCTATACTGATTAAAGATTCTTCTTTAAAAGTGGTAGAAAGATATCTAAATTTATTTGGCAAAATAAAAAAAACCAAGAATTTAAATATAAGCTTCTACAGGATGCCAAAAAAAGGAGATCTGGGTTTGCTATATTATGATATTTGTTGTTTGGTATGGTTAAAAGATTAGCTAACTTTGAAAAATGTAAGGGTATTAGACTTTGAAGGCTCTGATTTGAGATTTGGGTAACATGCTAACTTGTGGTATAACAAAGTAAAAGTTAACCCTGATTTTAAGAATTAAATTATTAGGTAATTGATTGAACACATATGGTGAAAATATACAAGAAGATTGGTTGACAAAGTGCCACTTTGGGTATCACCCCATGAAGCATTACATAAAAAAGAAATGCTATTGGAATGTAAATGAGTGACATATTGGGATTTATTGATTTTGAAGAGGGACTTAAGATAAAAACAAGAGAACAAATTATAAGTGAGGGATTTGTTGTGATTGGTTGAATTATTATAGAATGTTTGTAAGATTTAAACTTGACAAAAAAAACCTTTGTTTTCCTAGGAGCTAAATCTGAACTGAATATCAACTTATGCTCTGTAGATGACCTAATTGCTAAAGTATATAAAATGTTACTTAAGATGAATCTGGAAGATGAATACTTCAAAGATTATATGGTAAAATGGGTGAAAAATTTTGGATGTAACATAATGCTAGATAAATAGGAGAACATATGGATCAATGGTTTAAAATTTACTTTGAATTATATTTTGAAAGAAAACTTTTATGAAATAATGTAATCATTGGCATTTAACCTCAAATAGACTAGCAAGAATGTATAAAGGAATTTCTAACAAAATCCAGGTACATTTTATCATATGTGATGGTCTTGTAAATATGTTAAATCATACTTGATAACATGATAATGCAGAAAATATTTAAAATAAAATATTAATGAAAACTGAAGCTTTTCTTTTAGGTATTATGGATAAACCAATTGAAAAACAATTTGGGGTGCTTTTTACATGATGATTGCTACAAGGATTGTACTTGCTAAGCATTGCTAAGCATTGGAAAGGAAAACGGATGCCACCTCTTGAAGAGTGGATTTTAAAATTGACTGAATTAGCAGAGATGCAAAATTAAGTGCCTTGATTAGAGACAATGGACTGGGTAACTTTATAAGAGTCTTGAAGTCGTTTGTGGACTTTCTATGTATTAAATACAATAACAGATGTTTAACAGAGTGATTTAAAGATTAGTGTAATGTTTGGGCTAACCTGCTGTTTTTTTTTTCTTTTTTACATATATATTATGATTAGATTGTGTCAATTTGATTATTGGATAAACTTGCAATGTGGAATGTTTGTTTATTCAATATAATTTTGAATACATAAAGATGGGAAAGCTTACAACTATTTGTAGACCTGTTACATAAGGGGAGGAGAATCTACCAGTTGTTGTTTTTTAATGTACTTTTCAGCATCTAGCCAGGATAATTTTTTTTATGTTTAATGTTAGATCTATTTGACATCTGGCTTTTTTTTTCCTTTTCCTTTTTTTGTATACAATATTTTTTTCTCGTTGTTAGTACTGAATGTTCATTTTTCTGTTTTGTATCTTATTCTTGTTGATAAAAGAAAATAAATATGTTTTAAAAATCATTCAACTCCCTAATACATTTCTTTTTCATTCTTTATTTGTTAATGAAAATGAGTCTTAACACATCAGATTTGTTATATAAAGGCTTATACAAACCTACTATATAATAAAATAATCACTTTTCAAATGGCTGGGTCCTGCAATTATTTATAGATTAGAGACCATGCAATACATGATTATTAGTATTGTAAGTAACATTTCAAATATTCACTGGTATCATGTTCACATACAATGATGCTTATACGTTTGTGAACCCTCTTGAATTTTCAATATTTCTGCAAAAGTATTATCTAAAATGTGGAATGTTCTCTATACAAGTCCAAAAATAGATGAAAAAGAACCCAATTAAACAAATGATCCAAAAACATTATACTTGTTCATTTCTTTATTGGGTAAAATGATCCAAAGCTACATTTTACATGGCAAAAGTATGTCAACCTCTAGAATGATCAGTTTACTTGAAATGGAAATTAAGAACTGGGTGTTTCATAAATGCAATGAGAGTTTAGAAAGTCCTGCCTCATTTAAGAACAGATAAATTTAATTCCAATTTGAAAGTAAAAAAAATCTACAAATTCACCAAACTATAATGTGAAGACCACATATCTCACAATAGTTTAAATAATGTAATAAATGGGAGTTTTAACCAATATTTTGATAAAGAACTAGAATTTATCCTAGAAGACAACATGGCCTTTATTAATTTCAAATTTCAAATAAATGTTATCACAGAATTCTATATTCAGGATATGAATAAGTATGTATTCTATTAGTCATGTTGCATTATAGAGTTCTAGATTTCAGATCTCAAAATTGCATTCCAGTACATAAAGAATAATTGACAAAGCATTACTCCATTTTAAGAACATGTTCCATTTTTAAATATTGTATAAATGAGCAGCACAGAATCAGATATGCTTTCAGGGTTTTTGTCAACTCCAGTTGAGAGAGTACAATTTTAAATTTCATTCAATAGACAAAGCAATGCATCACTGACCAGCTAAGAAATCAGTTTAATTTGAGAAGTCAGTATATATGTGGGTAGATAAAAATAAAAAGCAGCTCTCACGTGTTAATTTAAGGCCTGAGGTACTTTTGTGTTGATAGCAAACAATACCAACTTTTTGAAAGTCCACCAAGGAAATATGTATAAGCTTTGTAAGAACTGATATAATTATTTTAAATTCAAAATTCTATATTCCATTCTCTGTCCACCATTATTTAACAAATTGGGGCAGTTCATACTTGATACAATAGCTACGACAACAAACTCTTAGAATGAAATATGCTAAGAAGACTGATGTCCTTCCCCTCCCCCATGTTTTTAGCCAGAGTCTTAACAGGTTCATATCTTTCTTTGGAATTTCATGCATCCTTGATTCCTAGACTTTCCAATTTAACATTCCCTAATTAAATTAATAACTGGCCATCGAATTAAAACTGTCAGGATTTTGTCCGAGAGTCTAGAGACTTTTGGAATGTTCCCATCCCACAATATGCAGTTGTCCTTGATCTCACATTTAATTAGGATGAGTAAAGTTCCAAACTGGAGTTCCAAATTGGTTATATATAAGTTATGTTAGTGCTGGTTATCACTAATTTTTTTTGTTTGCTTTAGTGGTTTGTATTATTTTTCATTTAGTGGTTCTGGGTGCTATCCAATCACTGACCAGCCATATACATATATTAAATTATTGATTCCTGCCACTAGTGTTACAAAAGTTGCTAGATATTTTCATTTCAGCTCTAAAGCTAACAATTGTACAAATATTCACTCAACAATAAATCAACACATGATCTGCTACTCAGAGCAACTCTTTGTTTCAAAACCAGGAACAGCTACTTGGAGCCTTCCCTTGTTGTCAGGCACAACTTGTGGGCAGGCCAAGAACCTACCAAGAAGTTTTGAAACACCTATATAAAGCCTTTAAATGGTTGCAATTGATTTGTAGTGTTGAGGAGCAATAGTACAGACAATCAAAGTACTTCCTAAAAATATTTCCATAGCCCAATGATGATGAAATGACATTCAACCCTCCATTTAACTCAAATTAATCTTTTTAATTTTTAAATCACAGTTTGAAAATGCTAACATTTTTGTATTCATAAATTGAGGCATTTCAGTCATAGAGTATCAGTCTGTAAATCCCTTAGTTGAGTGGTGGCTACAGAAATAATAAATAAACCCAAAATATTTTATGATAATTTTAAAGCAATTATATTTTTGCAACTTTACCAAATGTTTTATTTTACTGCATATTATTAAGTTAAATCCATTATTTGGCTGATACTGAAAAGCTACCTAGAGGCATACATAGTATTTGGATTAACTGTTCACAGGGTAACACTATAAATTTAACTAGAGTATTTTTTAAAAAATCCAGAAGACATCAATACAAATATCATCTATACTGAGATTACTCAGAATAAGTACAAGGATATGTTCGTGAAGTCACCAGGAGTCATGCTTAACTTGAAGAATACATATACTTTCATATATAGTTTTCATTTTTCAAGTACTAATAATTTCATACTACTTCAGGCAATAGCAGCCAAGATGCCTAAAACACTATCATTAGATATCTGTGAGCATGCTGCTATATATAATACAAAAGCAGTTGCATGACTGACAACTCTCCCTGGAAATAAAGCATAAATTTAATTCATAAATAAAACTTAATTTAAACACTTTTCATCTAGATAAAATGTTTCCAGTATAATAATTTTATTCATAACATATACCTGAAACAATTAATTGAAACTGGCAAACATTGGAAGATAATATAATCCAGCTTTATTTATAACTGAAACAAATGCTGTCTTTTTAAATAAATGTGTACAGCTGCCTATCTCATATAAAAAAATCCTGGACAATTAACAATTGAAACAAAATAAAAACAGAAAAATAAAATTTATAAACAACATAAACAGCATGAAATAGCTCCTGAGAATGTTCATAGCATCCAACTTTCAAATTAACCGTGGTGGCATAGTGCTCAATGTCAAGAGTTTGATTCTGACTGGATGAAGGTTGACCTGCCTTCCATCCTTCAGAGGTTGGTAAAATGAGAACCCAGTTTGTTTGGGGCAATATGCTGACTCTGTAAACCACTTAGAAAGGGCTCATAGTCCTTAGAAGGACTATGAGGCAGTATACAACTCTAAGTGCTATTGCTATTACTATTGCTAAATTGGCTCGCCCATATTGCCAGAACAAATAGCAAAGCCAGATTTTTAATTATTTATAAAAGACCAAGTAGGTAATATCAGGGGGATGATATTTTAGAGGACAGGTGCCACAGCAGAAAAGACTGTCCTCCTGACAGATGGAACACTCTTATAAATGGGACCTGAAGAATTCCTCTCCTAACAGATCTACAGCACAGGTAGATCACACTGAAGAGAGATGGTCCCATAAGTAACCAGGCCCCAAACCATGAAGCACTTTAAAGGTAAATACCAGCAACCTATACTGACTACAAAACACAAGAGTAGCAAATGAAGCCTGCAAATTGGAGGTATCACATATGCAAAATGAATGGCAACCATAACTGCTGGTAGTGCTGCCACGTTTTGCACCACCATAAGCATAAGAAAGGGGAGGGCAATTCATTTCCCCAGGGACCACATGAGAAACTGGGACTGTTGTGGAAAGCTGCCACTGCTGCCATCCTTCCACTGCCACCCGTCATCGACCACCCCCTGCTGCCTCTCACTGCTGCAGGCCAGACAGGGACAAAGGACCAGATGTGGCCCAAGGGGTATAAAATGCCTGAGTCTGCTTTAAGGGTAGCTCCAAGTAGAGCATTTCACAATAATCAAATCACAAGATGATTAAGGCATGAATGACTATGAGCAGGGCCTCCCAGTTCAGGAACAGGTGAAACTAACAAACACGAAGCTGTGCTAAGGTTCTTCTGGCCATAGATCCCACTTGTTTTTCAATTAGGAGCCATGAATACAAGAGCTGCCAGATTGCATATACCATCTGCCTGGGACAAAGGCAACTACATCCAGAATAAGAGATGGAAAGTTCCCAGAAGATCCTAAAACTCAAAGCCACTCAGGCTTACTTGAGTTGAGCTGAAGCCTACTGTTCCCAAGCCAAACCCCCACAGTCTATAGATAACAACACAGGATCTCTAGACACCAAGGCAAGATATTGAAAGATAAAAGTTATTTACATAATCTAATTTGCACTAAAACATATAACTCCTATTTCTAATTTAAGATTCATATTTGGCATTTCTTACTGTATTTTTTTCATTTCAACTGATAAAAATCCCATTATAATATTTGTAAAATTAATTTTTAAATAGCATTTAATATTTTGTGGTTTTTTAAAAATACAATTGTAGCTTATTTTATTGTTCAAATTAAAAATCAAATCCAAAGACTCAGCCTCATTCTGGAATATCTTATCAAAATCCCAAAACAATAGTCCATCCATGGTGTTCTGTCACATCTGCATACTTTCAGGTACTCTACATGGATACCTCTGTTGAAAGTGGATTTTCTGAGATTGTGGATTTGGGGTTTTCATGAGCTGTAAGCCATAATCATCACAATTATGACAAATCATGGCTTGAACTATCTTGCTTTGCATGTAATGAGTCTATCTCATATATTAGTTTCACCTTATAAGTTGCATTACTGAAATAAATGAACTTTTGCACGATATTCTAATTTTTTGAGTTTCACCTGAAAAGGGAAAGAAACTGAAAGGCTCTTCTTGTAATCCTTAGTCAGGAAAAAGGTATACATCTCCTAGGAAATCTCACAAACTTAATATGAGAGAGGAACTATGGCAACACCTGAAAAGACGGAGATTTTGCCTACTGCAATCAAAAAAGAAATTGAAATTCCACCTGCCTTTTTGATGTCCTTGATCAGAGGGATGACAAAGAAGTCTGAAAGATGGAAGATCTAATAAACTCCAGATGAAGATATGGAAACTGGAAGAGCAGCCCAATGCCTTCCAGCAACTCATTACTAAAAGAAGGGAGATAGGCACCTGATTTGGCCCCGTGCTATATAGGGTTTTAAAAATGATAACCAGCACCCTAAATTGCACCCAGAAAGAAACTACAAGCCAGTGCCAGCAAATGCAACAAAGGTGTTATACTGACAAATCTAGTGGCCCCCATTGTTAAGCATGCTGCTGCATTCTGGATCAGTTGAAGTTTCCAGGTGGTCTTCAGGGGCAGCTCATTGCAATAATCCTTTGAGATTTGGAGAAAGTAGCATAAGATCTGAAGCTGGTGGAGGTAAAAATCAGAATTCCCAGGTTGTTCAGTCACTAAGTCGTCCCTGACACACCCACAGACTACAGCATACCTTCGTTTATGACACTTTCTAACCATCTCATTCTCTGCCATCCCCTTCTTTTGCCATCAATCCTTCTCAACCCCAGGATCTTTTCCAATGAGTCCTCTCTTCTCATTTGGTGGCCAATGTATTTTGAGCTTCAGCTTCAGAGAACAGACACGGTTGATTTCCTTTAGGATTAACTGATTTGATCTTTTCAATTCAAGGGACATTCAAGAGTCTTATCCAATACAATTCAAAAGCATCAATTCTTCAGCACTGACCCTTACCTATGGTCCAACTCTCAGAGCCATATGCTACTACTGAGAAAAAGATAGCTTTGACTATACAGGACTTTGTCAGCAAGGTTATGTCTCTTTTTAATATGTTGTCCAGATTCCCAGATTAGAGAAAACTAATATATAAACTTATCTTAGAAATTCAAGGCCACCAAGAAAATCACCTAGTGACTACCAAATATCACTTAACTGGTAAAGGAGGAAATAAGAAACTAAAACTTATCTTTTTTTAGCATAAGAGCTTTTAGTTTTACTTTGTAATGGGCATCAATTTACTCTAAAGAGTCTTCTGCCAAGTCAAAATAATGGCTGAATAAAGGATTGTTTGGAAAGTCGTCATTTCCTGATAAGTCTTTGTGTAAAGTTTAACAATTAGAGTTCTTTTCAGTGTCAAAAGTAATTCTTCTCTTTGCAAAACAGAATGCAGGAACCAACACAGAAACTGTACATTGGATATATTTCTAACAAAGACCCCGTAACTCAAGTGATTTTTTGTATAATGTGATGAAGTTGCATGAATGCAAACGCTGGTTGGCATTTAATGCTTGCAGTAGTAGCTACCACACTAAAGTCTAAATACATTTCATCAAAGAAATGCCATATTTTGATAGAACTGTCAGCTCTTATCCATTTTTTCTTTTAAAAATATTTTAATTTATAAGCCACCCAACTCTAATGGACTAATCATATTCCATTATTAATTAAATTCTGTAGCAGGAATTAAGTGTAATTGCAAAAGTACAGATCACTCTCTGTGGATTTTGCTATAGCTATATTGGGAATTTCCACAAAGGATCAAGTCACAATATTAAAGGTTATTTTATGTCTTTGTCTAATTCCTGGGGACAAAAAGCTGAAATACTGAAAATATCAATCTGTCCCCACTACTGTAAAACCATCAGAGAAATATGAAAAATTTTGTGAACAACTATCATATCAACAGTCATCTTTACTAATTAATTTCCATTTCAAACATACAGAGATTAAAGCTGTGCAAATCCTTTGAATTTAGAAGCATTATAAAGCAGGTGTATCATCTCTTGAGATACATATCTGCTTTAGAAGCCATTCCTAACTCATTCCTAACTGATAAATCTTCACCAATTATTAGCATCTTTTACTAGTAGTCTATTTGGGAAAAATATACATATTAATTTTAACAATCAACTATTGTTTTGCTATAATATTTTATACATTACAATGATATTACAAAGAGGAACTTTTAAATATAAAGTTGGAAACTGCCTATATAATTAGTAACCTCATGCTAAACTCCTCAAATTTAAGAGTTCAGTG
This sequence comes from Naja naja, assembly GCA_009733165.1. Taxonomy (NCBI): domain Eukaryota; kingdom Metazoa; phylum Chordata; class Lepidosauria; order Squamata; family Elapidae; genus Naja; species Naja naja. The sequence continues at coordinate 50,644,978 of CM019151.1, forward strand.
CAGTTTCAAAGAGCATTTGTTGACTGAGTGAAATTAAATGCTTTATATAGTATTAAGAAAATTGTATCTGGTCTATTCCAAAGTGTTATTCCAAAATATATAATTATATGTTATACTTTTTCTAATGTAAACTGCTGTGCATGTAATAGCCATGCATATTATTTCTATTGATTTTATAGTGACTATTTATTTGACAAAATTTATAACCCATCTTTTTATCAAACAATTGAGCAGATACGTAAAAACAGCAAAAAGAAGCTAGCTTAATCTTCTTAAGCAGAAAGTTCCATTCTCAGGGATGTTCTTATTGTCACATTGAACCATAATGTTATCCTCACAACATCTCTGTTCTCCTGGATGAAGAAAACTGAAGACAACAATAGGTTACCCAAAAACATGCATAATACTGAACTCATGGCCAAAACAAATTAGATTCAAAGTAGATTATGCTTTTTTCTAATTATGTTCCAAAATATCAATGATTTCTTTTCTTTTCTTTTTTAAGTTCTATTTGATTTCCTGTAATATTCACGTTTAGTTTTATGGTCTTTGTAAACTAATATGAAACAGTAACATACATAAAAGCTGCGCTAATAATCCAAAAATCATGTAGTCTAACACATTTGATTCTATGTTAAGAATGGGACATATTATAACTGGGACTTTAACATATTCAATTCTGGATGCACTACTCCAGATAGACGTAGTATGCAACTTGGGGGTTTTCCTGGATGCACGACTCCTGCTCAAAGACCAGGTGGCAGCCATGCCTAGGAGAGATTTTGGAAAACTTGTCATTGTTGACCATTTGCTGGATCAGAAGTCGCTGTGCTCAGTCATGCAAGCCCAAGTCATCTCATGCCAAGACTACTACAATCCCTTCTACAGAGGGCTACACCTGAAGAACATTTGGAAGCACCAACTGGTACAGAATGGGGCAGTGCCAACAATTCTCAGGGGACCCAGACCAGCATATCTTACATCACTGTTGCATGAGGTGTAATGGCTGCCAGTTTGCTTCAGGGGGCAATTCAAGGTGTAGGTTATGATGTTTAAAACCCTGCATACCATGATCCATCTCACTCCAATGGGTTTGACTTACCCCACCCATGTTGGTAGAGAGGACATGCTATGCACCCTCTTGGTCAAGGAATTCCAGCCAGCAGGGTCCAGGAAAAGACCCTTCTCTGCCATGCCTCCTGCCCACTGTAACATTATATTCCCTGAGGTGAAATTGGTACTGACTCTCCTGTCCCTATATAAAGGCCTGAAGATCTGATTCTGCCAACTGGCCTTGAACCCTAATGGGGGGAGGGGTGGTGCCTCTCTGGATATGGTTAGAAGATTGAGAGAAGACACCCTCATGGTCTTAATGCTCCTTTCTTCCCATCATCTTTTAATCTTTTAATGACAAACTATTATTATTACAATTCATTGCATAGTCAGTTACATGTTCAGATTGGCATTTCTGTCCACCTATCAAGTCTTTCCTGAAGACCTTAGATAGATAGATGTGATTGTTTTGTTATTATTGTTTTCTTTTAATGTTGACTGGTTTGAATATTTGTAAGCTGTTCAGGTGAGATGGGCAGCACATAAATAAAATAAAATAACAAAATATTAGTAAAAATCAAGAACTGAAGCACAAGAGCCTTGGTAGCTCAGGCTGTTAAATGCCTGCTCTTAAGATCCAGCTGCCTACAATTATTGTAGGCTCGAATCCCACCAGGCTCAAGGTTGACTCAGCCTTCCATCCTCTCAGGGTAGGTAAACTGAGGACCCAAGATTGTTGGGGGCAATTAGCTGACCTTGTAAAAATGCCGCTTAGTAATAAGCAGGCATATACAATGGAATGAAGGCTATTGCTGAGCACATTGGATTGTATCCCAGAAATTGTAAGCCGCCCTGATGTATTAGCTTTTTTATATTCTAAAAATTCAAAATCTATACTCTTCCCTGGAAAGACTCATGTTAGAATAAATCAAGTCATTTACTTTGCCTAGATACTTTTTTTTCGTTATAATTGAGGTATTTGGAAAGAAAAACAACACAAAACATAGAAATTGAGAAATCAATTTAAAACTTTGTGCAAAATAACGAATATTAATATATAATGTTTATTTTTAACAGACTAAACTTGGTTAATCACCAATAATTTTCCCTGTATAAAGATTACACTGCAAATATACCTAGTCATTTAAATTATTGAGAATGTTTCTTTTGTATTTTCCTCTACTTTCAAAACTTGAAGGAATACGGTCTAATACAAATATAATCAACTGCATTTTACATAAAAACAGAAAGTTTAGCCAGTTCTTGATGTAAAAAAAATATTAAAAATTGTAACAAATGATTTCAATTTTTTTTCAAACAAATTGGTATCATCATGGTCTAAATGGTTTTGAATAATAACCTTCCATGTATAGCCTAATGAACTTGTAATTTTACATTTTAATGAAGTTAACTAAATTTAAAACCACAAGTGGTTTATTTTTTTAACTTTAATTTTCTGAAAAATGTTTACTCTCTTCCAGATGGTAAGATTAAATTACATAAACACCGTCAGCAAGTTGAATCCTCATATGTATTCATTTCCACAATGGAAGCTTCAAAACCTATCTATAATTTTGTTACTGATGTTTGGAAACAGCTGTAGCTGACATGGCTCTGCGCTATATATGTCAGCATTGCAGGGTTAAATATTCTTGGCCCCAATGGACAGGATGGCTCTTAGCAAGAACTAGAGGAAAAATGTTGGAAGTTTTTATTATAGCATAAATGTATCTTTATATTACCAAAAAAACAAAAAGGACAACAATGCTGCATCTAACTGTCCTTATATTATTATTTAATATTCTGAAATCTTTTATAAAGTAAAATAAAATCTGACAATTTGTATAAAGAAATACGTAAAAAATAACTGAAAATGTATTTTACTAAAGTTTTATCTATTAAAAGTTATTTTAGACTACTAAATAGTATTATAGACACACAGTTTAATGTAATAAGTTATGATCCAGAAACAAGAAGACTCTGAGTTTTAGTATAGGCTTTGACACAAAGCCGGATGGAACCAGTTACTCTCTCTCTCTCAGTTCTAGGAAGAAGGAAATTGAAAACCACTTCTAAAATCTTGCGAAAACTGCAGTCATTAACAATACTTACTTGAAGGCCCATACACATACAAATCACACACAAATAGTATTACAAATTGAATAGAAATATTAAGCATGACAGAAGGCAATTGCAACTGAACAAAACTTTACAACCTTTAAGGAATTACAATTGACCTATCACCTACAAAAAGAATAATTTCCTTTTCTGAATGACTCTGATGATTGATTGTAAAGGTATTGTTAAATCATCATATCAGGATGTATAAAAGTATACTGTTTAACTTACTGGGTGCAGGGGTGTGGTTGAAAATTATTGTTTTTAAATCTTTAATCAATGATGAGAACAAACCATCAAATCTGGCTAAAATAAGTTCCCTCCTATGAGTTGCACAGAAGTGTAATAGAATGGAATGAAATAGAAGCTGGAAGGGACCTTGGAGTTCTTCTAGTCCAGAGATTCCTATCCTATACCATTTCAGACAAGTGACTGTCCAGTCTTTTCTTAAAAACCTCCAGTGATGAAGCACCCACAACATCTGAAGGCAAGCTGTTCCACTGGTTAATTGTCCTCACTATTAGCAAGTTTCTCTTTAATTCAAGTTGCTTCTCTCCTTGATTAGTTTCTGTCATTTGTTTCTTGTCCTGCTCTCTGGTGCTTTGGAAAATAAACTGATCCCCTCTTTTTTGTGGCAGCCTCTCAAATACTGGAATACTGCTATCATGTTCCCAGCAGCCCTTCTTTTCTCTAGACTAGCCAAACCCAAATCCTGCAACTGTTCTTCATATGTTTTAGTCTTCAGGCCTTTAACCATCTTAGTTGCTTTTTTTTGCAGCTCAAAATGGTTTTCCATACAATTCCCATCATATATAGGGTAGAATTAGAACTTAAATCATTCTTCATATCTATATAAAAATTATTTTTCAGTTCACAAGACATTGAAGAGACCAAATAAAGTCAGATATCGGGCAGATGATTTGCAAATTTTAGCTTTAAATCTATACTTACCAACTATGAGGATTATCAAAGGAGAGGGATATTAATTATATCAATTTTAAGCAACAGGATCATATGAGAGCCTGCATAGATATTAAACTGTAAGTTTACACTAAAGCTCTTGAATATTTAGAGTAGACTGGCTCAAAACTGGTCAAATTATCTTACTATCTTATTTACACATCTTAACATCACAAACCAAATGACTTTGTCCTGTATATTTTCACTGCCAGTAGTGGAATACGTTCATTGCAAGTTACAAAATGTTATTTGCAAAACAACTGGTGCAGGTGATAAAATTTTGTAATTGTTTCTTCCAAAAAGCTTCCAAAAATTGAAAATAGATCCTCACATATTTAAAGATCTTGAAATGACTTATAGAAATAAATGTTCTTTGGTGGTAAATCAAAGTGCTTTTGGAAAATACTACTTTTTATTGATATTGGTGACTAGGGCTTCCTCTTTCCAGTAGAGGAAATGTGCTTAAAGATAAATTTCAAGACCACTTTAGATGTATAAAAACTATTAGCATCTATCTACAAAATAACAAAGACAGTTCAACTGGTGAGTCTAGGCAAGGAAATAAAACTATGGTTCTGAAAAGGTTTAATTGATATAGCTGTCTAGAGCCATCCTCATTTCACCACTTTTTACTAGTAAGTAAAGATGAAAAAAAGAATGCCTTGGAAAGATGCCAACAAACCCACTTTCCTACAATTTTATATTCAAAATTAGGAACATCCAGTGGAGAAAGCAGCAACTTCTCCCAAAGCCTTTTCTGGGTTTTGAATCAAAAGCTGTTTTGAGATCAATGAAAGCAATATAAAAATTATCCAGAGTTCAGAAGATGTATCTGTCAGCTAAGTAAAGGAGGACTGAGCATTGATTGAAAGTTGTTTACCCTTCCCTGCAATCAGTTTGCATCACTGCCAAAATTGCAACATCCAATCCACTAATTTTTCAAAAAGGTGGCAGGCATACTGCTTATTTAAAATGCTTAGCAAACTTATTAGTGAACTCTTTTATTCTTTTATATGTAATATAATGGTAATGAATTCCAGTCTGGCATCTAAACTGAACAATCCGCATTTGTTGCCAATACTGGTGTTTCCCAATCCATGTTCATCTTCAACCTTCAGTTGAGATGAGTCTCCCCCCAGTGGCTCTTTATCTGTATAATAAATTTCATAGATTCCTGGGAAGACACCAGAACCTAGTTTACTGTAACACCACCAGAAAAAAAACAGATACAGCAATAGCACTTAAGACTTATATACAACTTCACAGTGCTTTTATAGCCCTCTAAACGGTTTACAGAGTCAGCATATTGCCCCCAACGATCTGGGTCCTCATTTTACCGACCTCAGAAGGATAGAAGACTGAGTGAACCTTGAGCCTGGTAAAACTTGATCTGACAAATTGCAGGCAGCCTGCAGGCAGCCTATAGGCAGCAGAGGTAGCCTGCAGTACTGCATTCTAACCACTGTGCCACCATGGCTCATATAATATTATCCTCTCTAAATTCAACACAAATATCACTTAACACCCAAGAGCAACAAAGAAAAAATGCAGCACCAATATCTGCTTAATATCCCTGTTAATATTCTATAAGTCCCTCAAGTCCTGGTTTTATCATCAGACCTTGAGGTTCTGTATTCTAAGGTGGTCTTATTGTTGGATTTTATTTACTGTATCCTGTATTAATGATTGTATTTTAATAGACTTTTAATTATTTTTATATATTTGAATAGTAAGCTTCCCTGCCTCGTTGATTGAGATGAGTGGCCATAGAAATTTAACAAACTTTTTTAAAAATTTAAATGTTTCTGAAACTGCCCAGAATTCCTTCATATGAGACAGAGGGCCATAAAAAGTTATACTTATATTTGACCTCGGAGAACATGATATAGTGGGATTCAGCAAAACATTTGAAATTTTTGTTGACCTTCCTGAAGGCTAGACATTGGGAACAAAAATTTATGTAAAACAACAGAAGCAGACCCAGTCCTTAAATGCCTAATTGTAAAATGAACATAAGATGACCACTATCAGGTAACAATCAATTGGAATTTAGCATAAGAAAGATGCCAAAAATAAACTGACAGACCAATCATTTTCCTGGTTGTCCTCTCAACAGCTACTTTGATATTTAAACACCTGAAATAACCATCAATTCCCATGATTAATTCCTGGGCGTTTGGACCAGGATTATATGTAGCAATGTTACTTTAGAGCTTGGCTAAAGTAACATTAAAAATGCTTTAATGTCTAAAGTACTTCTGAAAATTACATTTTTACAAAATAACACTTTATCTCCCTAACCTAATAGCTTTCTTTGAGAGAAAAAAACATGAGGCAGTGTATATTACATAAAACCTTTTGATTCTTCTCCAGACTCCTGAATAATGTTACAATCATAGCAGAAGTGGTATTCAGCAGGTTCCGACCAGTTCTGGAGAACCGGTAGCAGAAATTTTGAGTAGTTTGGAGAACCAGCAAATACCACCTCTGACTGGAGATTTTGCAGTATCCTTCCCCTGTCACGCCCACAAAGTCATGCCCACAGAACTGGTAGTAAAACAATTTGAATCCCACCACTGAATCATAGTATATAAAGACAGATTAAAGAACAGGATGTAGTGGGTCCTTGTGGTACAATTAAAAAGTATGCTACCTTTTCTCAGTAAACTCCTGTTTATAAATGAGTTAAGCACTGAAAATCCATGTTGATGCATTGAGAAAATAATACGTTAGGTTTCTATAAACTAATAGTGATTGATCAGGGAAAGATCTTGAGGCACAGAATAAGTTCCCCAAGATCCTTTCCTCTTTGAAATATTTCAAGCAATAACTGATTTTTTAAAAGAGTTATTTAGCTCTGGTTTTAAAGAGGCTGAGTTAGTTATAGAGTATAGTTTTAATAGCAATGTAATGATGAATTACTTTGGCATTAGCCATAACTCATTTCACCAACAACTGGGTTCACATATAACAGTAAGTGTTCCAGTTTGGAGATTATTAGGAAATTGTTTTTTTAAAAAATCAGGTAAATATCATAATATATTTATATAAATCTAAACCTGCCCTGAATCTAACCCCTTTGAATTTAATAAGTAACCAATGTGGTTAAACTAAATATTTTAGATGAAATAACACCATGCCCTGATCTAATCATTAATATTACCCTAAGACACAAAATTATTGGTATTAAAGAATAAAAACAGAGCTGCCCACGTGCTATAATCACATGTGCCCAAGTTATAAATGAGATATGTCCATCAGGTTTTGTAAACAGGAGGAATGAACATAATAAATGGCAATTAAGTCACAAATCCGTAGGTATCTTATCCATCCTAATGTGCATTGTATCAGAATGGAATACTTAAAACTACTGATAAGGTTTTTCTAAAAGTATTTTACATGGTGTCTTTGTAAGAAAATTGACTCCCAGAAAACATGTCTGATAAAATAAGTCAATTTTAGATCATGTATTTTTCATAAGAATAACTGGACATCATAACTTGTTCTATTATTTTAGATTACTGTTGTTTTCAGGTTTCAAAGATCTGGACATAATGTATATTCAGTTAACCATATCTCATTCAAAGGAGTACTCTAACCAAGCTATAGACCCTTTCAAAAAGAGTATTTGACCCTCATTTTCTACATTTTCTGAAGAGTAGTTACAACATACATCTTCTGCAAGAATGAAGTGAATGACTTTAGTTTTGTGCATTATAGTGCTTTGCTTTGTGTTTTTGTTTATAAAATTCTTTTATTTCTATATTTGTTCTTTGTTGCCTTAGGAATGATAGAAGTCTAATGGATATATTAAAAAAACATGGCAAATTTTGAAAAGCGCAACCAAAATAAGTAGGGCAAAGCACTATAAGAAAGCATAAATGCTCAACTTGGATATCTTTGAAAGGAAATTAGACAAACTGCTGAGGGATAGGTTTGTTAAGGTTTGTTATTTCAGATGTATTAATTCAAATTAAATTTAAATCAAATTTATTTGTGAAAATTATCAATTTGCAAAAGTATTTAATAGCTAAAATCAAAATGTATTTATTACACAGCAAGGTTTAATCTTTAAATGCCTTCTTAGTATTAGATAAAACTTGAATGCCGTTGCTTTGATTCATTTTTTTGGCCCTCATTTTTACATTTCTATTTTTTCTACACCCTGCCTTTATGTAAATACACAGAGATGCAGATTTCATTTTTTAGAAGATACATATAAAGCAATTACTTTTTTACTGTTTGAAATGCATTTTTAGGTGATAACTTAATACCAAGCAAGCGCATACACACACAAGATAATTATAATATGAAACAGTTCAATGAATTGCTGTAAATCTTTACAGAATATTTTTGAATTGACAGGCTAGAAGAACAATAATCACCATCAGTAGCTTTTAAATTATACTATTCTGTCATATCAAGTTCTGTATTTACTTCTTTTACACTTCTAAGGAATAGTCATTTAAGGAATAGTCATTTACCAGATTTGTTAAATACGTTTTGTATTTCTGTATTTACTCCTTTATTTTACACTTCTAAGGAATAGTCATTTAAGGAATAGTCATTTACCAGATTTGTTAAATACGTTTTCAGTTCCATATGACCAAACACAATACAATCAGAAGTTAGGTTTGGGAATGTTCAATTTTTTTTAACAAAACATTTTATGGAAATATTTAAAAATAACCTTAACTTTAAAAATATGATTTAAATAAAAATATGTTTAGTTAAAAGCATTTATTGGTAACTTTATAAACTCCATCTCCATTATCAAAGGCAGAATATGTTTCTAAATACTTCTTATTGGGAATATTACTGTGTGATATTATGCATCTCACTAGGTATCAAGAAACTGAATATTATATTTTTACACAACTGGAAAAAATATTAATCCATTTATGTTACCACATTTCATATGGTGTTTTTTCAATTTGATTTGAAGAAGTTATATTGTCCATATTAACACATACACACATTATTTTCTAAAGTGTTTAATGTATGGCTTCTAGAACTTTTAGAACTACATTTCTAGAACTTCTAGAACTACATTTTGAACATACAAAAGTAATACACTGGATTTTATATTCCTATTCATTTACATATAAACCATGAGTATTAATATTCACTTTTTTTAAAAAAATATTGTCAGGAATTTAGAAGAGATGAAATCCCTAGTACTATCAGAGCCTAATTTAAGACCTGAAAATAAGCATTGGCTGAATACTGTACAGTGATATAAAAATTAATTAAAATTCCAAGATATTGTTTATAAATATGGACTATGCAGCTCATTGTTTAGATGTCAAGCGCCGTTAAAAACGCCAAAAAGAATTACGATCCTCTCCAAAAAGATCCGTTTATTTCTCTACTACAGGGGGTAACGACCATATACATACACTCAAAGTCAGCTCTGGCTGGCTCTGCAGCTCAGAGCTGTATTTATACAATCATCTACATGCTTGGTTAGGTTAATTAAGCGCTCATTACATAACCGGCTTCTGGACATTCTCACTGTCCACCATCCAGATGAGTAATGGCTAACAGACTTTTGCATCCCCTCTATGTTGCTACTATATGTACTGTTTGGGGATTATATATGGGTGGATTACGTGTTCATCCTTGACCCGGCTTCCAGGTGTCATGGCTCCATGTCTGTCAGCCGTGGAGTCATGACATTAGATTTTGTTCAGGAACAGATTTATATTCCTATTTTAATAGCAATAGCACTTACTTAAATACCCCCCAGTGCTTTACCGCACTGAGCAGTTTACAATGTCAGCATATTGCCCCAACAATCTGGGTCTTTATTTTACTGACCTCAGAAGGTTGGAATGTTGAGACAACTTTCAGTCCCTCACGATCACACTCCAGGCTATGGAGAGTGACCAATGTACCACCAGGGCTCTTTTTAGATGTGTATTTTTTACTTTTTATATGTGTATTTTTTTAAACAAATATACACGATATTATGGAAAAGTGAAGATGGAAATGAAAACTTTGTAACCAGTGCATTCTTGCTATACAGTGATTTACAGAGAAAACAGCCAATAAGATAACCTCTAACCTTATAACAGTAGGAAAGGAGGTCATACCAATCATGCTACTTGGCTCAGGTCACTTTGAGCCACTTTAAATATTATTAGTCTTAAAACATGCTTGTTAGACTGATATGAGCCTTGCAAATATGTGTTTACCTTTTAAAACCCTCATATTAGCCAATTATATAGTACTTTGATAGCTGATAGAAAAATATAGCATCTGTTTGCATTCCAAAATGATGTCGCTCAAAACATACACTTTTTTACTCTATATATTGGTGTAAGAAGCTTTTATAGTCTTTAATACCTTCATGTCATGCAATTAGGAAATTTATTTAATTTGAAAATATTATTATTCAATAACAATATTAGGTCAGGTTAAATCATATATTTGTTCTAACAGCAATTCTTGGATCAGACATTTGATAAAACTATAAACAAAAGAATAACTTAATACAATTCAAGCTAACCCTTAAACTGTTTCATCTATAAGCTCAAACCTGAACTCAAAAGTTTATAATACATACATATAATTCAATATTTTAAGATTAACATGTAGGATAGATTGTGACTGAAATCAAACACACATTAACAATGCAGTTGAAATTTGTTCAGAACTTTGTGTAGATAGCAATAATTTTTTGTGAAAAATAGAGATCAACAAAGGCTTTTTTACTCAACTATGTGGCACTTGAAAACAAGTGGACTCTTGGTATAAGTTTGTATCTAATAAATTATTGTGGATATCTTCTGAAAACTAAGAAATAATCCAATACATTGACTACAGCAATATCAATTCCCTTCTTTAAAGGAGCACTTGAAATAAAATTATGTTTATATTAAGTAGATAATACGCTACATACTAATTTAAATATAAGTAAGAATTTTTCAAGCTCCTAATTTACGGACGCTTACCTTAAGGATAAAGCTTACGAAGTAAACAGTGCTTATTTCTAAATACTTTTAAATAAAATAGCCACATGAAAAATTGTCACATGCAAAAATAAAAACATGAATTTCATATGACTATGGCCAAAACCTTGTATTTCTTGGATAGCAGACCCATTTCGCATCTATATTGACAATCTCTTTTGAAGCTTGTTGAAATTGGGTTACTTTCAGTTTCCAAAATAATAAATTAGGCTTTGAGTTTCCAAAGTCGAAAATCCTGCAGAAATTTTAAGTCACCCAAACTAACTCACTTCACTGTATTTCCACACTAAAAAGATACAGGGTTTGTTTTAGTAGTAACATTTATTTTTTTTAATTAATACAATTTCTACATCCACCCATCTCAATCAATGACCCTGGTACAATTTCAAACTATGAAGCAAATAAAACAATAAACAATAACCAAAATAAATATACACAGTAGCCAAGATACTTGGACAGTTAATAGTAAACCCAAAAAATGAGCTCTTCAACCACAGAGCACCCTAACCTCGGGAACACAAGTAGTTTTAAAGCTTTATGAAAGCGCAACAAGTTTGGGGCCATTCTAACATCTGAGTGGAAGATATCCCACAAGGCAGAGGCTACAGCACAAATGGAACATCTTCTAATACCTGTCAGCTGACATTCTTTAGGTGACAGGATCATCAACATGTCCAATCTGCTAGACTGATTTGAAAAATGTTATGAATTTAAATAAATATTTTCATGCAAACAAACAATTAAGAATTGTTTCTGAATTATATTTTTACTGATAGATCGAGAATGTTTCATAAGTCAACAAAACTAGTACCCAACTTGTTTCGGCACATTTGCAAAATGAATGGCCAATAGGACTTAAGTATCCTGTCAATATTTCTGTAGCTCCCAGAAAATCTCTTCTGAATGCCTGGGGTTTAAATAAAAAAATAACCTGTTTTATTTTTCCTGTTGAGTGGGTTAAGACTTATCTGGAAAACCTGAATGTGCCAGCTTATTCCTCGTGAATTAAAAAAAAAATCTGGGAACTTGGCCAGTGCATCATTTTAGCCCAGACAATATTACCTAGGGGAAATGGCATATTCCATTCCCAAATAGGCTTTAAAAGATGAAATGTCTTCCATAATATGAGGCACTACTACCCTACTGAATCACAGCCTGGACGTATTTGGGAACTATATATAAAGCTGCATCTGAAGATTTGGAAACTCACTATAAAATCAGAACAGCCAAATTCTATATATATAATTATTGGTCAAATAAAAATTCTTTAAACTGGATGACTAAAAAGTACTTCCCAACAAAAAACATCTGAACCAGAGATTGTCCTATTTTCTCCTGGACGCTAACATATACATTGTTAGCAGTACAGCTAAATTTATGCAGAAGGCAGTTCAGCTAAGAATCTGTTACATTAAACAGATTGGGGTATTGTGTAAAGGCAATGTATTTGACTATCTGAACACTGATTGTTTGCATTTAACACATTTATTTTATCATATTCTCTCTTACTGACTTCATTTTGGAAATAGACCTTGCATTTTACCTTTATTTTTTAATATGATTATAAAACTAATCAATCAATAAAGTGTCTGCATATTTCTAAAATGAAACCAATGTTAGCCATAAGTTGGTTTCTGGAAACTTCATCTTCCATAATACTGAGCAGATCAATATTCAGGCAGAGAAAGACATTTTCTAATCAGTTAACTGACACACTCTCTTTTTTCTGTATAATAGTAGGACAGGCCTAGTGACTTGAAAACTGTGGTATTTCTTTAGTACAGATACTTTGCTAAATCTCTTCCAAGATGTTTTCAGCTTAGCTATATACAATACTAGCACTCAGTATTCTAGCAAGATATTACAACAGAGTTACCACACTCAATACATTTTAGCTACTTATCATCCCCGTTTCCTTTTTGAAATCTCCTTGAATATGTATCACTTTGATATCATTAGCTTTAACAGAATTGCATATCATTTTTCCCATATCATTACTGTAAGGAACAGAATGTTTCTACAAATCACACATATTTTAAAAAATCAATAAAATGAGTGCATTTTTTGCAAAAAAAAGCCCATATTCCTGTGACTCGTCTTAATCTCAGAAATTTCCCTTTAGTCCTTGCACATCATTCCATTTATGAAGCTACTATTCAGTAATACATTTTCTAGTACATTATTCCCTTAGAACTATAGCAACAGGCATTAATATAATAAATAATGCTGTCATTATTGGTTAGAAGTTGACTTATGCCAACTCGCAAAACAAAGCCTTTTGCTGCATACATGTAGAATCAACTTAATCAAGATAAAGAATGGAAACAACTCTGTACCGTAAGTACATAAATGTATTCTTTTCCTTATACTTCATGATAGAAAACTATATGGCTTAATCGCATTCCTCATATATGTGCTACAAAAAATACTTTAAAAAATAATTCAGAAACAATTTTATTAAATCTGCATAAGACTACACTCTATCATTACACAATATCAGAATATAAGACACAATATATAATTCCCCAGAAGGTTCTTTTATGTCAAAATATCCCAGTTCACATTTAAAACAAGTAGCAGAAATATAGTTTAATTGCATCTCAGTTAAATACAAGAAATAACTAAAGCATAAAACTCTGAACTAAATCCAATCCTAAGAACAAAAAAAGTCACCAAAATTACATTTATTCGTAATAATGAAATAATTGTAAATTTATCCTGCCATAATTGTTACCAAACTGTGACAGATTATTTTTTACAGTGCAGATAGGATAAAGATATTTACCTGCTTGCTTGCTACCTGCTTTTACCTGCTGCAAAAGAAGATACTAAAAGGATACCCCAAAAATACACCTAAAAACTATTATGTTCGCTACTCAATTTTCTAATTAAAATAATTCATCATGGACATGACTTCCTACAGTACATTTATTCTACGAAACATTGTAAGCCATTATGGGGGCCACTATTAAAATATTTTCAGTCACAACAAAGCTTTAGAAGTAGTTATACGTTATTATAGTTCAAAGATTTCTGTACATCTCTCTGTTTAAATATATTAAGACAATTTTTCATTTGCAAGCTAAGAACATTTATGCTGTCACATTTAATTATAATATTTTCTATAGATGAATGCAAGTTTGTTGATAATATGTACAAAATGTAACAAAAAGTATCCATCTTAGATTCAATAATTACATTATTTAAAGGTTTTACAAATAGTCATTACAAATGGATACAATACTTTACCCTCTAATATAAAGTTCTATGAACTAAGTTAGCATTTTCAAGAACAACTTGCAACTCTCATTGAGCTTATCACAAAAATTTCACTTTTCCATTTTAATACATCAAAAGTTCATTAAAATTCTAAATATTTTGAAATTATTTATATCATTACTTATTAGAGTATAATAAAATTTGGAATTCATAGAAGTGTTAGAATTTATTATCTACACTTGAAAAAAATATTCAGCGGCAATGAGCAAGTTCAAATGGATTTAATTCTATAAGGTACATTATTACTGAGCACAGGAAGTCTTAGTTCTGAATAAACATCAGCAGAATATTAATATGGGTGTATTTTTAATTAGGCCATTTGAAAAGAAAAATAATGCCTCCTCAAAAGGCAAATTATATGATGTCTTTAGTTTCCATTAACTATCAAAATTAACACAATTTTCTTGAACCCAAAGCATCATAAAAATAGAAAAAAGAAATATATCATTAACGAAAGTATAGCACAGTTATGTCTTCAAATATTAGCTATATTTCAATGAGAAAATCTCATTTTGTCACTTAGCTTAAGAACCTATTTAGCTGCTTCAAAAGAATTCAAAATTACAAAATACTGCATAAAGACCAGATTTCTGTGAATTGTTTCCCATTATCAAATTAATACATATTAAGTCACACTAAACACAATTTATTCTAAGTTAACACCTTTTTATTAAACTACCATAGATAAAACTAAAACCAAAGTCTCACCTGAAGTCCTAATACTGTAATCTGTTCTGTAAAATTCTACCCTTGTTTTTCAGCATTTTATATTACAAAATATTCAAGATTGATGGTGAAACAGAAGTTTATGATGGTTCCACTTTCTAAATTTTTAGTGTTACTTGCCATGTGAACCAACCAAGAGTAACTGCATGTTGCATAGTGTGTGATAGGATGCCTGTTAAATAAAAGAACTTCAAATTGGTTCTCCTCCTCTATCGCTCCATCCAAAATTTGAATATGCACCTGACTATATTGAATTTCTATCACAGTATGTCATAGAACATTGTATAAAATGATAACCTCAATTAAAATTTAATTATACTAATGAATCACCAAAAATATGATTTAAAGAGAAGAAACTGGCTTTCAATTTCAGTTTTGAGAAATAAAATACTTTTTATTACATATTAATGTTTTAAAATATATTTGATTTCTGATTTCATTGCAGGAATAAAAGGAAGCTTGTATTATGAACTATTAATGCTTTGTAGGAAAACATAGTATACATTATAACAGAACTGACCATATCAAAATAACTACAATGCAGTAATTTCATGTTTATATCCAATTATATCCTAAATATTATTGATATCTATTTAAAACTATTTAGAAAAATCAGAACAATTCTACTGGGTTTTATTTTCATACTGAATGTTTAGTCAACACACAAATCACTGACAAGGGAAGACAACTGGTAACTGAATCTTTATTACACTATACAGTGCAAGAATATTTGCTGAATAAATATATCTAAACTCCTAAATTAACTGTTCAATAAGTTGCAATTTAATATAGATGTCAATATATTTGGACATATAAGCAATTGAAATAAATGTTCACTTTTGAGGTATAAGTGGCACGTGGTTTCAGCGTTTAAAATTTACCATTACCAGATTATAAATCTAAGAAAATATTCTGACTGTCCTGAAACACATATTACAATTTAGCAAGAGTTACCAAAGTGATAAAGTTTATTGTTAGTCTTCTAGCAATAAAAATCAACCAATTTTGGTAATTAATAAAGCACCATATATTTCTTCTACTTTCTAAATGAAATTAAGACAGATTAATACTTTTAAGACACATAGAAAAAATACCTTAAAATTCTGTTGAATAATTTGGGTAAAAATAATTCCTCATATAATTTAAACTTTAAAATTCACAATGTTTACTTTAAAATCTACAGTGTTATATAACATTTCCCTAATGACTCATATTAGATACTTTGAAATGAAAAAGCAATATGATGCTCCACAAAGTCAACTTTGAAATGAAAAATAAATGGTATCCCATAATGTCAAAACCTATATTATGCATCTGCTATCCATTATGACTGTCTATAATTTGATGTCCTAATAGTGACAGTAGGGTGATTCCCACTAGCAATTATTTTAAAGTCTTTAAAGTCTTAGTTTAAAAGCCAGGGTTATCATTAACATTATAAATATGATGTGGAAGATGTGATTTAGTGGCGAAGGCCACCAATAACTACATATAAACTGAACCAAACTCTTCTTGGCTCTTTGTTCATTTTATAAACCACTATACACATAAACATACATCGATTTTACTACCTAAGGAACAAAAAATTTCCTCACACAAAAATGTTTTTTTTAATATGAAAAATAGAACTTTATTTGAAAGCTTTGTTTCTTTACATCACTTAATGGAACAAATTGTCAATAAAACAGTGGTCTTTTCAGTTATATAAAAATCTAATTTTGAAACTCATAATGCATAATGCAACAGCAACAATACATTATGACCCAACTGTAACTTACATCCCTATTAAATACATATCTGGTTGTGTTCAGTATCACTGGTATGTATGGTTGTTGTTCAGTTCATTGCTTACTAGTATTGTCTGATTAGAAGCCCAGATTGCACTCAGTATAAGACGATTTAGCACACAACACAATATGGTTAGATAAGTATTAGACAAAACTTACTAAAACAGTTGATGACCCTCAGTCAACGTGAAGGTGCCACACACTAATTTCTATTAATTCCAGCATTTGTTTCTTCTAGCTTCCCGTTGGTTAAGTTCTCAACCTTGATGCTGGGTGGCAATTGTTGACACACCTAACATCTATCCTGAAAAACACTGACTCTCAGCTACATTTCCACTATATCCTATTACAACCAATGGATCCTAAATGTTATTGCAGCCATTATATGGCACACCCAACAATGTTGAAAGAATAACCTGCAAGAATCCAAACATTTATCCAGAACTAAGACCTATTAAATTCAATATGGCATAGTAAGCAAAGTCTGCTTAAATTATTTGGTCTTAGAATACATTATTTACCTTTAAATCCATTATATTCTTTAATTATTAAATATTTTTATATAGCCATTCTTCATTGTGCTTGATTCACAGAACTTTTCATTACTCTACACAGGATGTGTTTATTTACAGTATTTTTGCCTATATACCATATTCCAGCTGTATAAAAACATAAAATAATTTATACAATAAACCACACCAGCTCAAAGTACAATTCCTTTCCCAAAATGATAAAAACCTAAAAATAAATAGTAATAGGCCAACATCACTAAATGGCAAAAGCTGAATAAAACTATTTATACAGCTTGGCAAAATGGAAGTCATGAGGAAGATAGGCATACATTAGGGTTGTTTCATCATTTAATAAAACATTCCTGTGTAATACCAGTTTAACTGAAAGATACTTACCCCCAGAAAGGTATGTACTAGATTACAACCTTAACATTATATTAATTACAGTATAGGTGTTTTTTGAGAAATCAGCAAAACTGAGTTGTCGGATTTTTTTAAGTAAGGTTCTGAGAAAAGTAGCCTCTTCTTTATGTGATAGCTTAATGTGTGCCTTATTAATATTTTGAAAGAGACTTACAAACAAACAAGAAATGTTATAGCACTGTGGGCATTTTAAATAAGACTTATGACACAAACTGTAATCTTCCAAACCAACAGTACAAGTGATTTCATTTCTTTAAATGAAGTTTACACCCCAGTTACCTATTGATACGTATTCTCAATTTATATCAATGAGTTAAAACAGTCTTCCAAAAAAAATATCTTCAAAGTAGAAATTCAGTAAGATAAATTACCATAATACATGTTTGCACTGCGCACTTAAATTTTAGTATTATAATTATAGAAAAGACCAAAAACACATGATGTTTCATTGCATAAATTCTAGGTTATTCAGTCAGAACTTTTAATTTTAAAAGAACCTTTGTTCATATGGGTATTTTGCCATATTTTTATCCTTTATGTTTCCTTGTAACATAAAATACAAAAATGAACAGAAGTATGTGCCTTTACAATTAATTCAGATAATGTGAACATTATACTTAGTTTTATGTTATTTCATGAATATTAATATAAGTTGTTGTTTTTATTTATCAAGTCTGAATTTAATCACTTTTTTCAGCTTTACAATCCAATAGTATATGACCGCTAATTAATGGAATAACTTAGCATGCTGAAGAAATGAAAGAAATAACATTTGGCGTAGTATTATCAACCTGCCTTCTGAGTTTGTGTCATAATAAATGCACAAGTATAAAGATTTCTTTCCCCTGCCCATGTCTTGAGATTCACACAGAAAATAAGAAGTTAGATTTCTGTGATCAACTTAACTGTTTCTGTACAAAAATCAATTTAAGTTAACTGTATATTTTTATATCATTCTTTTTTAGATATTTCAATAATTAAGAACAAACTATAGAATGAAAAAACATCTACCTAATAGGAATATTCTAGTTTTATACCATTTAATTTGGGGGCAGGATGCTCTCTATGTATGTATATGTATATGTATATGTATATGTATGTATGTATGTATGTATATATATATATATATATATATTCAGTATGAAAGGACAAAGCAATGCTACACATTATATATATATTTTCTATTGAAATACTGGGTTCTAAAGAAGTCAGTCAGGATCCATTTTATTCTTTTAATATTTGTATGGTCTATATATAAAGTAAACTGCAGTTTTCAAAAAAAAATATTCTGAGATTCCTATCTAAAAAGTATACCTCAACATATATAAAATATTATCCTATACCACATGACTGAAAAGACCCAGATTTAGAAACATTTAAATATCTGCTTTGTTAGAACTATAGTGTTATACCCTCTGATTTATTTTTAAATAAATCTTAATCTTTCCAGGAAAATCATGTTTTAAATGCATTATATATAGTTACCAAAATCATTAAAATATTATTTATAACCAAGTACTGCCAGAGCTGAGACAAGAAGACAGAGAAAGAAGAAATATGCAAATTTCACAGCAGGAATGAGAACATCAACTATACTGACTGTTTCTAGGAAAGAATTTAAAAAAAACTATACCTTTTCACTGCCACACAATGTCTACCAACATTGCAATGTAGTGTTAAAGTAGTTAACTTATGAATAACAGGTGATTTCACTTGCTTGTTTTTATATTATTCTTGGAAATGTTTATTTTGTGATAAGTGTAAGTGCATAATCAGATTATCAGTTTCTTAAACTGATCATGTTTGGTTTAATAAATCAGGTTAATTGTGAATTAAAGATCAACTTAAACGAATATTAAATAAACTGTTCTTTCTAAAAAAACTATTTTCCCAGTTTTTCTATGACACTTGATTAAGATTCCAGTAAGATGAGAGTTGCATGACACAGCAGTCTGAAAAAAAAACCCAAATCTTTAACACTTGTTTTCAAACAAGTGACTTCAAAATGTAACCATTTTGCTTTTATACAAGTTAATTCAGCATAAAAGCAGATATTTATGCATACCTTTATGTTGTAAAACAACATATCTGAAATGTTTCCAATATAACTATTATTCAGAAATTTCCATCTCTATTAAAAAAATAACAGAAATGTTAAAAATAAATCATATTTTAAAACACATAATTTTTGACTAGAAAAAAAATGCCAGGCTCTTTCTATGCATCTATGCTGTCCATATTTAGCAACTTTCAAAACCAACTTCTTAAAAACCTATCTGACTATCCAAATACAACTTTCAACAGTTTCTAAAAAATTGTGAAAAACAAAATATTTCACTAAATAGCACTTTTACATATAAAACACTAAAAATCTGTACTAAAATATTAATTTGCCTCTTTAAATGCCACATACAACTAAGTTTTTTTAAATCAAAATTTAGCATTATTTTAAAGATATGATAAACCTATCTTTTATGAAAGACAGTGTAATTTAACTTAAAGAGGCTACTTTTTTCAATCTTATATGTTAAGAACCTTTATATAGCTACATCTATTAAAATAAACTTTATAGAAACAGGTGAGGGAAGAAAACAAAAACGTCAAGATTTATGAAATTTATTTTTTGTGCAAATATTGTTTCTGTAATACATTAGTGATAAAAAACTATAATACATCTCATAAAAATTATCAACATTCAATTACATGGGAGCTTGCAAAGATTTCATCATTTTTCTACCACGTTAATATTGAACTGTTTTTATCTAATTCTATTGAAAATAGCAGAAGAATAACTGTAAGTAACAATATGTTTAGCATTTTTTTCCCAAAGAATCATATTTAAATAGCTTTTCCTTAAGCTAAGTTAAATATTTGTTTAGTTTGTCATGTATACATTCAAAACTAGTATCCATATGTAAGGCCTTCCTTTCCCAAATCATGTATCAGACTTGACTTATACACTGGCAAAAGAGGAATCTTGGTTTAGGCTTAGGATAAATACACTAGTTACTCCCCCCCCCAATATATCCTTGCATTATAACATTTAACTCCATGTTTACTCTTTTGGGGTGGTGCTAAATATGGCAGCCAATAAGCTTTTAAAAATCTCAGTATTCTTTGACATTTTTTTAAAAATCAGAATGTCTGAGTATATTAGTTCCAAATATCTTTTTTTTAATCTTAAGCCACAATAACTCTAATTTGATTAAAAATTAAATGAAATATCAATACCTTACTAACTGGATTATGAGTACTCTTGCAACATTAGTCATAATCTGCCCATTGGTAGATAAATAAATCATTTCCTTATTCAACCTATTATTTTCAAAAACACCTGAAGGAAAATTCTTCCAAAATAAACAGCTAAAGATTCAGAATTGGTACTTTTTTTCAATATTTCCTTACATATAACCTTTACTATACTGTTCCCTATACATTATATACAACACATTTATGAATTTTTCTTGTTTTCTAAGTTACAATCAGTGTAACTTTGTTTATACTTATATATGTATTTCAAATTAAGCCAAGTAACATACACCATTTCAGTAAACACCACATAGTTCAATCTAATCAATTCAATTTCTTGCACATGGACATAAGCTGAATAATCACTCTTTTACACATGAAACGGGATATAACTGTAAGGTTATCTAGGTACTGAGGTAGGTTGTGTACTCATCTTTTAAGAATTCCTACTGTGGCCTAATGGCTTTAACAATAAATCTAGCTAAATATATACACTGAGGTTAGATTTTAAACTACTGTTCAAAGTTTAAAGAAACAGGTTTAACTGAATATGTTTCTTCAGTCAATAGAATATTCAAGTTCATATTAGAATAGATGTTTTGGCTAGAAAAGCAAGCATTCTGACACTTCAGGTCTCAGAAGTTAGCCTCACACACACACACATATATATCACATATATATCTTATCATATATATATATATATATATATATATATATATATATATATATATGTGTGTGTGTATATATGTATATATATATGTATGTATATATATATGTATATATATATGTATGTATATATATATATATATATATATATATATGTATTAACTGAATAAATAGGAAAGCACAATAAGATCATGTCACTGGAATTCTGCAAACAGCAAGAACAGTCATGTATTAGATATCCATATTTATATTTAGATATCTTTTAATTTATGATTTTATTACAAAATTTTATGGTTTCTTATGCTGCATAATTGAAAGTTAATGACCTGTTAATTATAGCCAATTTATGAAGTTTGGTGAAAATAAATACTGCAAAAATAATTCATATATTCAATAGATAAATACACTTGACCAGTGTTTGACCAGGGAAGTATAGAAAAATTAGATAAAACTACAAATGTTTAATTTGGGCAATGAATAACCTATCCAGTGATTCGGTACTGTCTATATAAGGTTTGATAACATTTTCTTAAGGTAAGAATGAAACCTCACCATAAAGTACACACACACACACACACACACACACACATATAACTCTACACAAGTTAAAGCAAAACAGGCTTTTACAAACCTTCCGCCTTCTTCATATCCGAACTGATAAACTGGGAGTGAAGGCAAACAGGATAAAAATGCTATAGCAGTCACATTCGTACTGTCATTATGTGGAACACTCCAGTCCCAGCTCTGAAAGCTAGGCTATAACTGGCTTAGAAGGAAACGCTTCAGTTAAGTAACGGGCGAGGCGACTGCAGCAGCTCAGTTCGCCAGCGAAGGGCAACCTGCTGAATCTTAAAAGTGCCAAATCCTCCGACTGAGACCTAGAACACCGCTGGGATAACAAAAGCAACGCGGACTTCAACAGATGGGTCCGTCCCGTCACGTCGGTGCTGCTCCCTCACTCTAGGAGTTGAGGAGATCAAGTTGAATTAGCGACCCCTCCAACACTCCCCGTTGTCGTTTCTTTGGAGTCTTCCTTTTCCATTTCAGACCAGACCTATATTTTCTACAGGTCCTGGCAACCCCTTTCACCGAGCAGAACTGACATCAAGAGGACGAACCAGGGGGAGCTCCTTCCCCCGCTCCCCAGCCAATCCCCCAACCTCACCCCCATTTCTCCCCGTTTTCTCTGGGACAAGAACTGAATCCTCTCGGAAGCCCTGCCGCCGGCAAAGAGCCTCGGCACAAAAGCTCAAGAAAAACGGGAGGTGGGGAAAAGGGGGGAGAAAAGTTTCCGGGCAACTTCAGAGAAGAGGGAAGCCTCACCTGAGACAGGTCGCGGCTAAAGCTCCACCAAGCAGGCAGGATTTTAGGTCAGAAAACTGGGAAAGGTTCGAAAGAACCGCCCGGGCGTCCCTCGAAACCCCCCACCCCCACCCCGCCCAGCTATTCGCCGCAACTCCTCCGGTTCTCAGAGGGGCCCGCGGGCGCTAGGACCGACAAAGAGCGCGGGACGGAGCCACTTACCGAGGCGCCTCAACTCGGACTTTCCCTCCTCCTCTCTCCTCAGTCAGCCCAAGAGCGCGGAGGCGAACGGCAGCACCGCCCGCTTGGCCGACCGAACGGGGGACGTCGTACGGGAAGGGCAGGACGGGTGGGAGGAAAAAGAGAGAAGTGTTGCAAGTTCCGCGCCCGGTCCTGCCGGGCGAGGGGGCAGCGAGAGGAGAGAAGCCTCCTCGGGAATTCACACTCCGCAGCTTCCAGAGCTGCGTGCCTTCCTCCGATTCGAGAGTTTAGTGTTGTTGCCACTGTTGTTATTTTCGCTCATCCTCGAAAGAAAGGGGGTGGAAAGGAAGAGCACGGCCCCCCAATAAAGTGCAACAGAAGCTGGGAGGGGGGAGGAGCAACGGCAGCGGCAGCCAGGCGAAAGTAAGCTGGGAGGGGGGGTACCCCGAAGGGAGAGCGGGCTCGGCGGCGCTCGCTTCAGCCCCTGCCTCCCTTATTAGGGAGCAAGAGAGGCGCACACGCAGAAAAGAGGCGCCTACCATAAAGCGCGGGGAGATCCACCTCCCCAGCGCGGGCAGTGAAGAATAGACGTGGCCATTTATAATTCTCGGCTCCTCTGCTTCGGCATTTGGCAAGCTCGCAACTCCTCTCCCCGCCTAAGTTTTGTGGTACACGTCGCCTCTTTCGCTGCCTCCTCCTGTCATTTGGACTGAACCACTTTCGCGTCGCCCCCCATTCTCATCCCCGCCGCCTCTGTTGGTTAATGCAAAGTGCTGAGTCTCCCATGCTGTGTCCAATCAGTGCATCTACTACTAGTGCCATGATTTAGGGGTCATCCATGAACAACACTTCACACTGATGAATGGCTCTTCGCAGCTTTCTGCCCTGATGAGAGTGTCTGCGTGCCGCTGATTGCAAACACTAATGAACGTAGACCGTTTCATTATATATTCGTCTACAATCGCCGACGCTCAAATAAAAAAAAGGGGGGGTGTCTTCGGATGCGCCACTTACTATTAGGACACGAGGCTGGTGCTTCTTTGTGAGGTTCCCCCCTTCCCCGTAATTTGATTTGTACGTCCTAAAGGGAAGAAAGGAAATAAATGGACTAAATGTTTGTAGTTGACTCGGCTTTCTCAGGGCGAGGGAAGGAACTCTGCTATTGTTCGCCAATACTTCTTTTTTTAGTTTAACGTTTACATTTTAATTCCCCTCGTCTGGACTCTTACATTGGCTGGGCATGTTAGGTCAAGTGAATTGTTATAGCGAGGGTGGGAGAACAAACGATTGCCCGAGAGATTGATGAAGCAAAAAAAAAAGTGGCTGTAATTAAGGCGAGTCCTCCGCGTATTTCGCGCTCCATTCTAATGATGCCGGGACTTAACAAAGCGGCTTCATATAAGTCTATTCAGAAATAAGGTCCATGGGTTCAGCGAGACTTAGTCCCAACTAAGAGGGAAATTAGCTTACGCTTCCTTGCAAGTGCAGAGGTGTAGCAAAAGGGACCGCAGCTTTTCCCTCTCTCCCTACCGTATTGCCTGGCGTTGTTCGCACCCAACTTTCCGCTTGAAAAATGCTTGCGGATGAGCTAGAATGAGCGAAGTGAAGTATCCCTCTCGAGAATTCGGCTGCCTTTCCTACGTCTGGGCTCGGAAAATAAACAAAGTTGGGCCTGGATGGGAGGCCGCGGGGGAATTCCAGGTTGCGTTTGGAAACAATATCCTAGAGAGAGGCAACGGCCAATCCCTTCCTAACGTGGCCATTCTCTAGCTCATAACTTGGTCGCGAACTCAACAGAAATGTGGCTCACTCGAGAGTGGCTTAATTTGGTGGGTGTGCCCTGACAAGGTTGCTCCTCACGCCGGCCTCATTCTAACAAGGTATTTTCTTCTGAAATAGCGAAGCTGCGACTCAGTGAAACTGGGCAGCCGCTTCAGGAGAACTACAACCAAAGTCCGTTGTAAATTAGTTGACCACCGCTTCTCAAGTTGCGCCTCTTCTCCGTCCCAAGAAAAACAAAGCGCACTCCATAGTTTTCTCACCTTCAGCCTCCTGAGTAGCCTCTATACCTCTCTCAACGCACGTCAACTTGAAAAACAAAGCATATTTCACCGTTCTTACGCAGGCTATAATGGCAACTAACCCCATTCATTTGAGAACAAAGACTAACAAATAGGTTTAAACTTGTTCCACATCACTTTGAAAGGACGGACTTTCCTCTGCGTGTTCCTACTTTGTCCCCTCACCCCTCCCCGGGTTTTTTCCCGTTTGAAGAACAGGGGAGAAAGAGAGGGCCGGAAACTTTCTGGAGAACGGTATATGCTGCAGAGAACCAGCTTCCGAGATTCACAGAACTCTTATTCAGATGCGATGTTAGAAGTAAAAGAAGAAGGGATGGTGGTGAGGGGAAAATGCTACTGCTTGAAGTATGGTAAAAGTTCAGCAGAGCAAACGAAGAGAGAAAATAAACTCCTTTTAAGTTTAATTATATTGCTCGGTTATGACTTGCGGCAGCGGCAGTAGACTCAAGTCCGCCGCTACTTTGCCGGCTGGGTAACTAAAGAAAAAAAAATAGCTCTCACCGTACATTACTTTTCAGAGAAGAAAAACAAATGGATAGGACTACAGTGTAAGGTTTTCAAGCATATGTACATATATAGACGCGTGCACACATACAAAATACAAGCGGAAAACATGCAATTTTAACCACCACCATCCCTTCGCCAGTACGCTAAAAGCTAGAGATCTCTAATAATCCGGGCGCAAAAGTTGTAGGCTTGCCAACTCGTTTAATTCAAAATAGTATTCAAATTTTGAGTGCTGGCCATGAGAGGTGAAATAAGTCTGAGACTGTATCCTACGCCAGTGGTGATATGGATACCCTTAAAGGAGGAGGGTGGAAAAGGAGGAGGAGGAGGAGGAGGAAGAGCCTCCCAGTTGGGGAAAAGCAAACTTCGAAGTTCCTCAAAACAAAAACAAAAAAACAAAAAAACCTCCACCATTACCAAGTTGCTCCGGAGCGCCCAAAATTGGAATCTGAAAACCGTCAAAGTCTTCCTGACAAAATCCTTAGCGCGGGAAAGCATTTGAAGCTGAGGAAATTCTGCCAAGAAATTTCTGGATCTCCAGAAGTAGTTCAGGACGAGGTTGAGGGGAGAGGCGGTGAGTGCATGCCTCAGTGTAAAAAGAAAACCGCAGCCAACTCTTGAAACGCCACTGAGCTCCGGGAAAGCATCTTGCTACCACCACCTGGGCAGTGGGCAACTAGAGATGCCCACGGTTCCCTCGCATTTCCTCCGATTATTCCCGGGATTGTACCGGCTGATCTACAGAGAGCTAACAGGGAAGCCCCTATTCCCTTTGCCCACGTATCCCTGCAAAAGAAAAGTCTTGAAGTTATACCGATACCGGCGCGGACAGCCCAACACTAACGTCTTTTCGAGATCTCTCGGATTTACTTCAAGTAACGCGTGGAGGATCGTAGGAAATGTTTAATACTGCAGTGGAGGATGAAGCTTAGCGGACTTTAATTATGATTTAGCCTTTAAGCTAATTTGAAGGGTGTTAAGTCACGTTTCTTTCAAATCTTAACTGGCTAATATCCTGTTATAATCTGCCAATAGACGTGCCTAAATTTAAAACACAACGTTTAAGAAATATATTCTCGGCAGACCAGTCTGTACAAGCTGTTTCCTTTCTCTGCCCACCAGCATTGCAAATAAACTTGTATAGTGCCAGGTGAAATTCACACATTCACTCACTCTCACTCTCTCTCTCTCTCTCTCACACACACACACTTTTGCATAAAAAGGCAAGGAGCATCTACCATTCCTTTGACTTCAAGAAGTCATTGAAAGCAAACCAAAAGATTGGATGTGAATACAAGACACCTTGGCTTTGCCTATTGGAAGTAAACTTGTGAAATCCTGGCACAAGACTTACCTTAATGTGTCTCTTCTTTTTGATATGCATCTCAATCTACTGTCTATCTGTTTGAAAGAAAATCATATCTAAAATAGAATAGTAAGACAACTCACATAGGAGGAAATTGTTTCTAACCACTAAGTTTGCTTTGGGGTCTGTGTCAAGTTGTGGTTAAAAAACTGTAAGATCAGAGATTTCCTGGGTGGGAGCTAAAGAGCTCATGCTTGCTGTTGATAAGGATAAAGCATAATATTAAAACAGAAATGAAAGGGGAGGGGATGGATGCTACATCCATCTTATTGGCTGACTATAATGTGAGTTACAATTTTCATTTGTTCTTGGTACTATTAGGTTCATGTTTCTATATTCCTAAATTGGATCAATCTGGGCTCCTATTTCTTTGAAAAATCATAGCTAAGTTATATTTTTCTGTCTGCCCTTTAATCTTTGCCTTTTGGCATGTTTGCAAAGGTCTGAGAGTATTTCTCTAGATCGGTGGGGTTTCAGTCTGCACAAACATTTTCAAAATGTACTCTCTTTCTAATTATACATTACTGTTACTAACTTTAAAAGAAAAAAGAGGAAAGAGGCACAGTGTAGGTGTTTGTTTATGCCTAATTATAGGAGCATTCCTATGAGATAAGGCTCTCTACCTATCTAAAGATCTTGGACAATCTACTTGTATTGGTTTTTTACTCCACAAGTTCCTTATATAATGACTTCTAAGGATATCATCATAAAATGAATGTTTCTTTTGAGAAGGCAGAAGAATTTTAAGGAATAAGTATGATTGCACAATATACACCAGCTAAAAAAAGACTAATTGTGATGATATTTTGTACTACAATTTAAGCCAATTAAATAAATGAAACTTTAAAACAATTGTTCAGCTAGAAGTGAAAAATTGGTCACTAATTAATAAAACAGACATATTAATAAATAGGTTGAAGTGAAATAAAGCAGAATTATACCAGTAAGTTTCAGTCTACTGAAATGTCCAGTTTATTGCATTATTAGTGAAGGATCATAAAAATTTATACAACAAAAACTTTACATTAAAAGCTGCCTATCATATTTCAAATAATTTAGATAGGTCACACAATCATTGTGGTAATATTAGAAAACAAGTATTCTAACCTGAATGCTGGCAAACCATAAAATTAAATGGCTTCCTGCAATGAGAAATATGTCTTAATTACCTTAATTAAGGCAAACTAGAGTCATATGTATACTCTGATTCTAGAGTCACTGAATGTACTGATTATATAAATCAACCTTTAAATGGAGTCATGTTTTTTCCTACATTACTTTGTGTTATACTGCATACACAAGTATACTGTATAAGGCTGACCTTTGAAGAAAGTGAAATACTTTAGTTTCACCCCAAAGTTGACCCTCTTTACTATGGAGTCTTCTTCATGAAAGAAGAAAATAATCAAAATATTTTTCCTGTTTTATACTTGTATACACTGTAATACTGGGAACCCATGCGAGTTTTTAAAAATAACATAGCTGTTTCTTCACAGATGCAACTTTAATAATCTTAATTATTTACTGATTTATCCATTATATACTTCTAGTTTATCCTTTCACAGAAATATTCATGAAGCAATTTATTACAAATAATGAAATAAAATACAATATAAATCCTATTTAAGCAATATAGCTATATAATATAAAAGCTAAATGTAAAAACTATCCAACTACAGAATTTCTAGTAGAATTCTAAAGCCAAGATGTTTTCAGTTGCTTCCAAATGGAAAATAAAACAATATTCATAGTTGTGGGGTCATAACTGAAAAGCTCCTGCCACCAATCAAAAACAATGTTGCATCTTTATATGTAAGATTTTTTAACTGCCCAGCCTTTCAATCTTATGTATTTCAGGTTAGGTAAATATAAAACTTCAAAGGAAACAACTTTTTTATCAGTAGAAACCAATTTGGGTATGTATTTCCTTAAATTTGTATACCTGGAAGCAACTTTAACATGCTTTCTCACCAAATACACTTTTGTTTCAGCCACAGATATTTTAATTGTATGGTGTCTTATAAATGTTTTTTTGCTGTTTTTTTGTCCTGGTTGTTAATTGATGTTTCCTTGAATATATTAATTTTAAGGTAAAGTATCATCTATATTGCTATATACCATGCTGGTCTTTGCTTTAATGAAAATGAGTATTGGGACAATATAAATAAAAGAATATATCTATTCCTTCACAAACACACACCATTATACAATGAATATCCTAGGTAAATGTTTATTGATAAACTATTAATAGTGTACAAAAATTAAGGAAGTTCTTACATATTGTCAGAGAGAGAGAGAAAGAGAGAGAGAGAGATGTTCATGTGCATCTCAGATAAAACGTATGTGTTTGTTTTAATGGTGAAAGCATGATTGTGAGCAAAGTCCTCAATATATTAACTTAGAAGAGTAGGTGTAATCTTTAGATCTCATCTTCCTTTTCATTCTATATCACCATTCAGGAAAAAAAACCTAATTGCAAACATTTGGTAAACATGGACCTGAGGTCTCTTTTCTAATCTTTCATACAGTTAAAAATGAAATAAATTTCAGAAGATCTATTGTCATATATATTATAGCCAGAGCCCTACTCAGAATTTCTATGATGGGAACACAAAGTAGGTCAAGGGAGTAAAACCCATTACTCAGCTACTGATTTAGTGCACATGGTGAAGTAACACAGTTCTTTGGGCAAATCGTTCTTGCTCAGGCTCAACCTATTATGCAGAATATGGGAATGCAGTGCCACAGAGCTGCTTCAAGGATTAATGCAAAAATTATAAAACATGAATATGAAGTGTCATCAGTCTTCATAGTTAAGGCATTCATATCAATTAAGTACAATTTATACTGTTTTAATAGTAATTATTAATTTATACTATCTATATTTTATATTTGTATTTTCATTTGCATTCTTCAAAGTCCCCACAAAGGTTTCTTTCTAATCTCCTTTTCCTTCTTTATTTTTAGGTGAATTTTTTTTTAAAGTAGCATCATTAGCCACCAGTTGTAAATAAAATTCTTGCTCTCAAACCCATACAGTGAAACAGGATTTACAGCAACAAATGTACCAGCTTGATTGAAATGCCAAAAGGGAAAAATTGAGAGAAAAGTACACTGTTATTTTATTTTTGTTGAGCCTGAAGTATTGTTTTAACAACTGGTGAACTTTAACAACATATTGCTCTTGTACATAAAAATATTCAATTGTAAGTAGATAGGACTTAGTCCTTCTGCTTTGTTATCTGAGAACAATATATTCTGTTCATTAATTGCCAGAAGAACTGTTTCTATCTGACCTGGCAAGGAATTTAAGAGAAGCTGCTTATGTTGCAATCCAAGCAATCCAAGCACCTTGATAATCACAGGGCCTTATCTGAAATATTCGAGGCTTCTACCCATTACCTTTGGTGAAATCAAACTGCAAATATATTTTTATTAGTACAAAACAATTTAAGTGTACCTGGTAGATCAACTCACAGTGTTTAAATTGGGAGATACCCCCTGAAAGTTTTCAGCAAAGGAAAACAGCACTCCAAACTGTTTTCATTTGTTTATGCAATTAAAACACTCTCTTGCCTTAGGGATTTCATAAAGTAAACTTAGCTGAATACAATGTGCAATATTTGAAGTTACTACGGTAGTTCTGGACAATAATTCATTCAGTGCAACTTATTTTTTGTGAGTAGCCATTATTAACCTAAAACTCCACAGATTGGATCCCATTTTAAAATTTAATAGGTACAGCTACTCTTTGTTATAGTTAATAGTACTAAGTTATGAATGCTGATGGCCTTCTACTGCAGCCTTAAATTGCCTTGAAAAAGATACAGTTTCTTTAATTAAAAAAGCTGCACTGAACTAATCCCTCTAGCAGAAAAAAAAGGAAAGAAAACTTTTAAGCAATCTCTTTCTGCGCTGGGAGAGAAAAGCAGACAATACCATAACAGATCAGAAACATAAGCTATAGTGTGCAGCCAGGAGCACAGCAGGGAACTGAATACTGCTCCGACTGTGTCATTTTTTAATCCCCCATCCCAGTTTTCCCCGTCTGACCTCATGCTGAGATGAAGTTATCACAGAAGACAGCTTTACTCTTACCAATGAATCCAACCCTGGATCTGTATTATCCTTAGCAGATCAAAACACCGCTTTCATCAAATAGCATTATCTGCATAAAAGGCATGCAATTGCCTGATAATTTCACCCAAACTATGCTATTCATTTAAAGGACAAGAAGAAAAATGTAATTCATTCCTTTTCTTTTTCTTGAAAAAAGCTAACTTATACTTCACTCATGGGAACTTTTTTTTAACATAAGATCTTGAGTAGGGGACCATTAAAAAGTTCTCTCCACCCCATTTACTATTAATTATTGGAGTGGATCTATGTGGGATGAGTGACAATAACATAGAGCATTCAGGAAGCAGGTAGTAAGAACTGGCAAGGCATTCTTGACTCATGGTAGTGTTTCCTTTAGACATGCTTCTGCTGATTCTAAAAATAACAAAATCATATATGACATATGCTGCAAATTTAACTAGAAGCCAAAATACTTGCCTAAGAGATTCAATGTAGTTAAATACCTATAATGTACAAATCAGTATTATTGCAAACTGTATCATATCAAATGGGTTTTCAATAACAATAACAACAGTTTTGAAAAAAATAGTTATAAAATACCAGGATGACCTTCTATCTTTAGCATATTAAAATAACATTGTAGAAAGTTATACATTCAGTAGGAGGAGTTGATTATAAGCATAAACACTAATGGCAGTTCAATGAAGCAAATGTATTAAGTCTCCTTTAAAATAGTGGCTGGGCCTCCAATAGCCACCTTTGGATTCTTTGGATTTGGTCATCTTAAGAAAGGATTTTTTTTATTTTCAGTACTGTAGTGAATTTATTTGGGAAGTTCCTTCCATTTCAGAAAAACTTTGCATATAGAACTAAGGGGTAAGATATAAGAAGCAATACATCCAAATTTGATTGGAAAACTTAAATTAACTGCATTGGTCTTTGGCTCCAATCAAGGATGTGTCCTAAATCCCAAATTTTGGATCAACTATGAATCATCTTAAATTCAACTTCTAGTTATATACATTTTAAAGATTGTGCTCAATCTTAAGCATTTTTTATTTTTTCCATGCACACATTTCTGAAGTATATCTACTGTTATTAGATGCAGGAATTACGGCACAGATTGGCATGACAAACATTACAGCTTCACTTTTAATATACTTTTGTGAGTTTACACAACAATATTCCTTCAGTGAATTGCTAAAAGGAAATAATTCCAAGGTCTGGATTTGCTGGGGAAATGGACATTTGCTATGCAGTGGTTTCTACTATACTGGAGGACATACTGAATCTAACATAAATTCAATATTCTGCAACAGTTATGTTTCCTCTATATTGTAATATCTTGTAAATTGTACTTTATGGAATATAATATGAAGCTTTTAAATGTAAAAGATGTGTGATCAAGTCAGTTAAGTCCAGCAATCAAGTTGCTGAAATCTCTAAACCATCCTTTAAAAGTTCAGTACATCACAGGTTATTGCTTTCATTTTCATATTATGTAGATTATGAGTAAAAAGAGGTAATTAATTCTTGAGAAATCTTGAGAAATTATACAATGCAAAAAAGCACTTCACTGTATTAGATGGACATGGACCGTCCTAGTTTCAACAATATAAAGTTAATGTCAGCTCATGAGATAATGTACCTTAATGCTCTTTCAGTACTAAAAGTCCTTAAATGAATATTGCCCATCCAGAGGGTCAACTGAATAATTTAGCAGTGTTTCATAAGGCACAGGAAGCATAAAGAATTTGCTAGGTGGGAACAACTCTTCCCCCATTATTTGTTCTCCCATTTCTTCTCATCTTTATAGATTGACATTTTCATACATGGATCTGCCTATTGATCTCCTCCAAGATATTGCTGGAAACAAGGTGAGCCAACAGTGAACTCACTACTTGCTTAGTAGTAGTTCCAAAGACATATTTTTGGAAACTTAGGATTGCTCTGAAGTATCTGCTTTCTGAACTGCAGTATAAGAATTGCACTCTAATGCATACAATCTGAAAAGTATAGATAATGCATAATATATTTTTTTCAATTAACAAATTTGTTTTTTATAATTTTAGTTCTATACATATCTTGAAAAGGAAAAGGGATCAGAATCTTTTGGGCCTATATCAGCATTTACATTCCTAGGAACGCATTTGATTTATATATATACTTTTTTGTTCAGATTGTTTATTCAAAAAGAAATTCTGGGCTCACATTTATTTGAAAATTGTGCTCTATTTCATTAAAATCTTATAAGTAAGTACTTAGGTACTCAGTAAAGGAAATCGTTCCAAGTATTTCAATGGAATGTATTTTTTTTTCATTTTGTATTTCTGAGGTGCCAAAATCAATTGCCATCTGCAGATTTCTAGTTAGAACAGTACAAATTAATTTCTCAATGCATGACAAAGAAAATCAAACAGTTGTCAATCACAAGTTAACAAGTAGACAGTTGTCTGGTTCAAGTAAGACAATTTATATTAAAATGAAATTACAAGATTGTAGCAGCAGAGCTAAACCACTAAGATGAAATGTTGCCATCAGATATCTGGAAGTGGCGCTTTATGTGGGATTCTCCCCACTAATTTCGGCTACAGGACTCCCACAACCTATGAGCCTTACTGACAAATTGAAAGACAAAATAATAATTAAATACATTCCATAGCACCATTACCTGGCTGTTGTAGCTTTTAGTCATGAGATTAGGGAATATAATTCTTTCTCCTGTTAGATCAATTTCACCAGCTATAATTTAAATACAACTAATGTATTAAGAAAAAGAAAAAAAGAGAATGTAAATTCATTTTTAACTTTGGGTAGTCATATGTAAAAACATTCAGTGGTGCATGAAATAAAATACAGTGCTGTGAAGAAAGATGCAACATTAATATCTGAATGGCAATTTAAACTTGGAGAATATAAAGCGATGGCAAAACTAACAGCATAGTTCTATGATGAATGTTTAATCAAATTAATCTTTTTTTACAAGTTTATCAATATCATACTTAAGCATTATTTGTACAATTCAAGTAATCTTATCTTTGTTAACATTTTAGAATTTACTTAGCTGTTATCTATATTTGTACCTATATCTGTATTCTACAATGTATTATTTACAACTTATAATGCAATAAAACAATTAACTTCGGGGGGAAATACAGATAAAATCATAAATAATACTTTAAAGAAATCTATAAAAACTATAAAGAAGAAATAAAAATTCAGAAGTGATCACACTGTGTAATGGATCTGCTACTCAGATACCAAGCTGTATCGAGCATATAATAATTAAACTTGCATAGATACAATAAATATCAGGGGCATTAAATTAAACATCACACCAAATAAAATAAAACAATGATAATAATAATAGTAATAGTAATAATAATAGTCATCATCATCATCTCACACAAGATAATAACAATATGTTTTTATTTCTCTTACCTTAGGTAATTGTTGCCTATAACAGATTTCCCTGTGTTTCATTTATTCCTAGATCCCCTTTCCAGGTAATCCCTGAGGATATTTTACTCATTTTAGAGACTGATCTTCCCAGTCTCAGTTCTCAATATCTGTATTTGTTTCAAAATACAAGGGCCTTTTTCTGCTTATAGAAAGGGAAGGGTGAGGGGTAATCAACTTCCATATGTGGGCAAGATCATAAATCTCTCTCTGAATGATCTTGATTCAAATCTTGACAAGTTAATGTGGATTCAGAAAGTATGCAGTTTGCCTGGCATGTAGATCATGTTCTACAATATGTAATATTGTGAAGAAAGCTGTGTTGACAGTAGAGATGCAGACTCAGCTGAGCTCAACTTTTGGCAACTTCATGGAGGCTATTATGTAATTTTCTGGCAATACAACATAGCTCATTGGCCAATGTTTTCTTTGAGGACCTCTGTTAACCAAAATTTTTAGCCTGGGGATCTCATGGTTGTTTCCTAGCCAAGTACCAACCAGGTCTGATCTTGCTTGTATTTCAAAATTCAAGGTTAGCAAGATTTTGGGTGATAATACAAGGTCACTATATAAAATGCACAAATCGGGGGTATGAGTAGCTTTGTGTCCCTTTAGACAGGATTGCTTTATATTCTTTTATGTATTAGCCTATAACAATGCACATATATTATGTAATTTCCCTCCTTATGCCCAACATGTAACACTTTAGAAGATACAAATAAAACGATAGGTTTCTTTTTTTAAACAAAAATGGAAGCCCTTTGATATTAATTGGAGATGTGCAACTCTAATGGGATTCTATAAAATACTAAATCAATGGGCATGTGAACAATGAGATACAAGATGCATTTTAAATAAAGTATATAGATATACAATGAAACTGGAAGAAAACCCTGACATTTAACCCAAATGCCTTTTAATTTCTCTACACCTGTAAATTATCTGTTTGATTATGATTTTTTTTATTTTAATTATTTCATACAAACTACCTTTTTAATTTGTTTCAAACATAAAAGATCTAATTGTAAAACAGGAAAATTCACATGAAATCAGTCAGCATAAGTTGGACCTTTGCTCTAAATACTATTTTCCATTTTAATGATAATTTGTCACATTATAATAGATCTTATTCTAATGGGAGACAAGTCCTTACTGAGTTACATCATTTGTTTTGTGGGAAATATACTGCTGAACTAGGATAATCAGATAAGTTCTTTTTGTCAAGATTAGATTTGGCACAACAATTCCTCGTGGATGACTTATTAGGTACACATTGATACATGGTAGTCATATTGATAAAAATTTAGGATCCTGAGCATAGTGGTCAATATAAAGAAACATGAACAGATGTTTCTTAGAATAGGAAGAACAAAGAATGGTAGACAAAACCAGAAAACAAATATGTTTCTGTCAAGGATTCACAAACTTGTTAATATTTATTTAGAATACTATAACAGAGAGCATAGATTGAAGACAAAGGGCAGAAAACTAGAATTTCTTCCTACATTAATAAAAAGACAATCAATCATGATGCAAATTTAGCTGGCATATGTTGAAAAAGTATTTAAATGAGATGCAAATGGATCTAACAGATAGTTCTCATTTACCAGCCACAATTGGGACTGATAACTTGATCATCAAGCGAGTGGTCACTAAATGAAACTGCAACTATGTTTATTACCCTACTTCAGCTTTCCTGTGCTTTACAGATCTGCATAGGTTGTAAATGGAGGATTGGTTATAAAGTTACTTTTTCATCACTGTCATAATTGCATACAGTCACATATGAGGCACTCGCTAATTGAGGACTATCTGTAGATATATAATTTGTAACAGCTGATTCATATAAGATCACCAGGACTAATTAAGGAGATTATAATTTATGCAGCTACAATGAAATCCAGGGGAAAAAAAGAGTGGTGGTAGAAATATCCAACAAGCAGTGAGTTTCTGATACAATTCAGAAAAGTTTATTATTGCTTTTTATGATACAAAACAATAAAGAAGTTCAATCTATGATATTTCAGAGACCACTTCCTTTCAAATTTCCCTAAAGTAAAGGGTCTTTTCTGTTTCAATGGAGGCAAAAATTAAGAAAATAGAAAACTCTTGTTCAGTGGCTATAACCGCTGGCACTTTTTTAAACCTCAGAAGGCCAGAATGGAAGTATGTCCATTCTGCCAATAGAACCTCTTTGTTTTCTCTGCTTTAAAACCTTTATTGAATATTTTGTGATTGTGATTTTTTACTGTTATTTTATTGTTACATATTTTAATATATTGTTTTTAAATGCTTTAAGCTGCTGTGTGAATTGTACAACTTAAAATAGTGTGATATATATTTTGTATATAAATGTTTTATATAAAAATATAACAAATAAGAATTAAGAAAGCAACTTGTGGACCATAGACATACTTTGTGTTATATTCCAAAAGTGATTGGTCCCATTTTGAATGTAATTTTAAGGAGATATATTTTGCCTTTCCTGCTCCTTTTTTGGAGCTTTCCCTCCAAACACTACACAAAAAGACACAATATTTGCTACACACACAGAAAAAAAAACTCGGAACATTTGGTTCATCCATTCTTTGAATACTGGCACCCTTGGCCCACCAAGTTCTATCCCTGAAATAAAGATACTTACAAGCTCTGATAAATGCAGGGCCCAGTTTTTATGTTGAGATTTGATCCCTAACAGATAATTGAAATGTTTGGAAGAATAACAGCTAATAGAAGCAACAAGCCTATCTG
The DNA here is from genome assembly GCA_009733165.1 of Naja naja. Lineage (NCBI taxonomy): Eukaryota > Metazoa > Chordata > Lepidosauria > Squamata > Elapidae > Naja > Naja naja. The sequence continues at coordinate 50,682,472 of CM019151.1, forward strand.
ATAAATATAACTGAGAAGAAGGAACAGTGATCCCAACAAGGCAGTACTATTAAATTTGGAATAAATAAATACTTGCTCTTTTGTTGGAGTAAATGGGCTAGAAATATCATTTGCATTCATGTAAAAAACAGGTCTATCTAACAATTTTACCAACAATAAAATGAATATTTGATTCCTATTAAAGTTCTATAATTCTTAAACCTAAACCTTATTTCATATGAATGTCAAATATTTTATTATTCCATCTACAAATCTAGATGACATAGTAAACATGGAACAATAATTCATGTAAGAGAACTGCTAAAAGAAATATCTAGTGTCCCATAACCTATTATTTAAACAATTTTCACTACTAATGTAATATTGAGAATGGAAAGCAGCCAAAACTTGGCAATCATGAATCTCGGTGGCATAATAAAACTGTGCCCTCATTCTGAAGCAATAAAAAATCAACACAATCCCTTTGTCTTCACAGTAAATTTAACATTTTGCACTGGGAATGTAACTGACTGAAATATGTCAGAAATGCCTAAAATCAGAAAGACTTTAATAGCATCTTTTTAGTCTAGCATCTTCTAATATGTTTGATTTTATTAAAAGACATAAGCTTTTATGACCTACAGCTTACTTCATTAGATGAAAGGCTCACTTTTCTGTCACCAACAACTGTGTTCAACTGGTTTCTAAATCCTGGGAAATCTATTTATAATTTACACCAAAAACAATTGTGGGATTTGAATTTTATACAAACCACAGTGTAATTGTTAGACATTTTCAACCAATTTTAGATTGAAAAAAATCTAGATATCAGCAAAGAAATATAAAGATCCAGTTTTTGCAACCTGGTGATTGTAGAATAAGGGTTTGAATGCTTTCATATCTCTGTAGTTTGTTGGTTAGACTCAGAGTCCTGTTTTTACCAATTACATATTACTTTTAGCTTTTAATTGCAAAGTTTTATGTCAATTCTTGCTAACAATTACCTTGAAATAGGATTTTTCTTATGTATAATTTCATTTAAAATTATTTCTCATCAATATTTTATTAATATTAATTTCGAATTTCAATGTTTATGCTGTAAACTTCAGCATAAGGAACCAGGATAGTTTGGATTGCTTCCCAAGCTACCTCCTAATCAGTCCCTTATCTATCATATCCAGAGCCTTGGTGGTGCAGGCTGTTAAACGCCTAGTACTTAGTTCCAGCTGCCTGCAATTAGTGCAGGCTCGAATCCCACCAGGCTCAAGGTTGACTCAGCCTTCCATCCTCTCGGGGTAGGTAAATTGAGGACCCAAGATTGTTGGGGGCAATAAGCTGACTTTGTAAAAATGCCACTTGGGGGGGCCAAAAAGCCCTAGTAATAAGCAGGCATATACAATGGAATGAAGGCTATTGCTGAGCGCACTGGATTGTGCTCCAAAAATTGTAAGCCGCCCTGAGTCTCCGGAGAAGGGCGGCATATAAATATGAATAAAAATAAATAAAATAAAACAAAATATCCAATCCCTTAATCTGAATAAAGAGAGGACTGGTATTTTCTTGTATTAAAGATGAAGGCTTTGGGAAATAAGATAAGAGAAAGTCTCTCTTGAAAGGGTTTGAACAACTCTTTTAGGCCTACTAAGTGGTAATTCCCATTCCTGAATTATATTCAGAAAATGCAACTAAGAAACTCATTAAATAAAAATAAATATTCCACAATGTGGAATAGTTAGATAAGAATTTATTTATTCTATTTATAGGCTTAAAATAAGATCAAAGTTTTCTGTCACATTACAGGTATTAATATTACAGGTAGTCCTCCACTTATAACCATTCATTAAATGACAATTCAAATTTATGATGCACTGAGAAAAAATGATTTACTTACTCATAAGTCATTGTACTTTAGCATCATAACATCACCACTGTCACATGACCAAACTTCTTATGTTGGTAGCAGTGTCCTTGGATCATGTGACATATCAACCAAGAAAGCTGGATATGTTTAACAACTACATGAGTCACTTAATGATTGTGGCAAAAAATGTCATAAAGTTGGACATAACTCATTTAGCAACCACACTGCTTAGTGACAGAAGTTCTAGTCCCAAATGTGATTGTAAGTCGAGGTTTACCTATATTACCTCTATTGATCCTTCCTTATAATTATCTTCATCAACTAATTAAAAAGTCAAATAAACAGGTACACTACTACATCATCCAACTACATCACACTATATCCCAAGATGGAAATATCTAACACTCTATCCCAAATGCCTAGGAAGGGAGATCCCTGTTTTTATTCCTTATGAAAGGCTAGCAACAACAAGCTCAATTTAGTAGACCCATCAATCCTGAGTTGAAAAGGAATGCTTTTGAAGTCTATCCTAATACCAAAAAGGGATCTGGCGCATACCCAATCTGGAAGAGTGTGGAACAGGACAAAATAATAGATGAGCAATCCTGCAAATAATCTTGTCTTGTGCCAAATATTTATTTAAAATATATTTTGTTTTAGTTTTTTATTTGTTTCCATTTTTAAGGATTGTTTCATTTAATTATGTATGGTTTTAGAACAGGTTGGTCTTTCATCTATATTTGGTGAAATATTGTCATTGAAATCAACTTAATTTGATTGTAGAATATCAATGTATAAATTTATTATGATGATAAAATCATAAACAGAAAGGATCACATACACGAAATTAGCTTGACTATTCAAATATTTTAATAAAATATCATTTTCTAAATGTATGCATATAGCAACAATGAAAATCCATGAACGTATGTAGAACTTTAGAGGTATATTTCCAAAAAAAATATTATCATCTAAAAGTTCTTTCTGAAATTTATTTTATTCAATTAATAGCAGCTGTTCTTTCTTTACACAACAAAACTGTAATAGGGTGGTCTTACCGATAGAAGGATTACATTTTTACTAGCTTTTATTGAAGCCTTCTCTATGTGTGTTTTATAAGAAACAAATTATGTAAAGAAAATCAAAGCAAAATGCAGCCTTATTTTTTATTTTTCCTTCTTTCATCCAGTTGAAAAAGCAATATACTCCGCGAACAGTATTTTCAAGGAACAGGGGCAAGTGTTTCTATAATCACACTGATCATGGCAGAAGAAAGTTATAAAGGTTATACTGCTCACAGAAATCTGCTGCTTCCATTAGGAAACATGAATGTCAGCAATGCAACTTGCCAATTGGCTGGAAGGGTCATATATTACAGTACACAATAAACAAACTTTCATTGACTTGAATATTCATCAACTATTAGATTATGTGTAAAACAGGGAATAGATGATGAAGCTAAAAGTGAAGAAATATAAGATTGTATGCCATTAATAGTTCCTATAGCACAAACATATACCAGTTGCTCTCTTCTTTCAAAGAATTAGAAACATACAGATACCTACAGAAGCACAATTACCATATTACGAATTGGCAATACCTTACCAATTATTTTGGCTTATAGCTTAGAATTTGCCATGCTTTCCTACACTCCTATGGTACATATTTTTATAAATATGTCTGAATAAGTTATGATTATATTTCTACTGATATCCCACTGGCATATTGGATTAAAGAAAATTGTTAAAGAAAACCAGCAGATTGCTCTTCTACATATGTTTCAATATCCATGGAAAACAGGTTGAAGACTACACCATGACACTACTTTTGTCAGTCTGACCCCCTTGCCCACCTCTGTGGACATTGCTGAATGTAGCTTTCCTTTCAGTATTCCTATAAAGTAGGAAAGGAGAACAAAACAGAACATAATAGAACAGATATATTCATTCAAGTAACTTATATTGGTGTGGCTATAACATTGAATGATTTATAGAATTATAAAACATTGAATCACTATTGTTAAGTTTGCATGAAGAGTCAGACGCGAGGAGTTCCAGCAAAGACTTTATTAGTGACTACAGCTCGAATGGACCCGTCCTGGCTTGGCTACGGCTGCTTCTTATAGCCTGCAGCCGTAGCTGCCAGCCAATGGGAGTGCAGGGATTCTTCCCGCACTATTTAAACCAATACCATTTGACATTTTACAAGAACAGTTCAAATAAACCAATAACATTCAAACCTACATACATAACACCCCTCCCCACTAGGTTCAGTCCATACCAAACCCCAACCTATCTAATGTATTCCTTTAAATAGGTGGGGCTCTTACGTGTACGTTGAGACCTTCGTGGTTCAGAAGTTTTAACGTTCTCACCCAGTGAGAGGGAAATGTGTCTGCTGACATTTCCCTGTTGGGACTTCCTGTGAAAGGAGACCCTGTTGACTTGTTAGAATCTGGTCTCTCCTCCCAACCCATCTCCATTCCAATGTCAGCACCCAAGTCAGGTAGTGATGTGCAATCTTCCACTTCTAAGGATGGATCTTGGCTTTGTGACAGGGTTCGGGATGGTTCCTGTCGCAATGGCTCGTTACACATGGGGTTGATTCCTGTTTGCTGATTTTCCTCCTGTTCCCCCTTCCCCTAGAAGAAACATCAGGTGAGGGACCTAGAGGGAGACAGGGGCGATGTTCTTGAGGGACCCTGGATCTAAGTTGGTCAATGTGCCTGCTCCAGAGGAGGCCATCCTCTGTTTGTACCCTGTAAGAACGAGGGCCTGTGATGTGAGTTATTTCAGCAGGAATCCACAAAGGGTCACCTATAAGGTTCCTAGCATAGACAGAATCTCCCACACTAAAAGAACGAACTTTGGAAGTGGAATCCAGTGGTGCGTTGGGTGCGTAAGTGGGATGAAGGCGGTCAAGGGAAGACCTAAGTTTCCTGCCCATCAACAACTCTGCTGGGGACAAGTTAGTTGATGGGCTAGGAGTGATGTGTTGAACACTAAGAAGCTTTTCAAGCTTCTCAGTGATGTCCCCAGGACCCAGCTGCTGAAGCTTCTCTTTGGTAAAGCGTACCATGCGTTCAGCCCGGCCGTTGGCGAAGGGTGCCAGGGGCAGTGAGGGCATGTCTGATGCCCTGTTGAGCTAGAAAGGATTCAAAATGTTAGATGTGAATTGAGGGCCATTGTCAGAGACAAGGACATCTGGTAACCCATGGGTTACAAACAATTTTCTGAGCTGCTTGATAACAGCCTCAGTAGTAGTGGATGTCATTGGAATTACCTCTAGCCATTTGGAGTATGCATCTACTATCACTAGAAAAGTGTGCCCTCTTGTAGGGCCTGCAAAATCAATGTGGATTCTAGACCATGGGCCCCTAGGACATTCCCATTCCTGTGTGGGGGCGTGAGGTGGGGCAGGTCTGACTACCTGGCAATTGGGACAAGAGGCTACCCAGTTTTCAACCATTTTGTCAATACCTGGCCACCATACATAACTCCTGGCCAAACCTTTCATCCTTACAATCCCAGGATGACCCTCATGTAACATTTCCAAAACCTCCCTTTGCAGTTTTGCAGGAATAACCACCCTGTTACCCCACAAAATACATCCTCTTAATACAGATAATTCAGTTTGCCTGGACTTAAAAGGTTGGGCAAGGTGAGGTAGATCTTGAAGAGGCCAACCTTTCTTAATCCAGCCCATAACAGGTGCCAACACAGCATCTTTGGCAGTTTCTTTGGCAATCTCAGCAGCATGGACTGGAAGCTTAGCAACGGTCTCCAGGAAAAAGGTGTGAGTTTCAAGTTCAAAGTCCTCCTTGTGGCAAGGTAGTGGGCAACGACTCAGTGCATCAGCATGTCCAATGTCCTTGCCAGGCCTGTGAATCAGTTTGTAGGAATAGGCTGCAAGAAATTCAGTCCACCTCAGCATTCTTGGTGACAGGATATTAGGTGTAGGTTTGTCTCCTGCCACAATGCCTAGTAAAGGTTTGTGATCTGTAACAATGGTGAATGACCTGCCATACAGATATTCATGAAATTTCTTAACAGCTGCAACAACTGCTAAAGCCTCCTTGTCCAATTGGCTATAATTCCTCTCTGCTTTGGACAGCGTGCGAGAGTAAAATGCAATTGGGGCTTCCCGTCCATTGGGAAGCCTGTGACTCAAACCCCCCTCCAAAGGGGATGCATCACAAGTCAGAACAACAGGTAAATTCTCAGAGAATTGTATCAACACAGCATCAGACGTGATTAGTCTCTTAATACTGTTAAATGCTGACTGTTCCTTCCGCCCCAGATCCAAACAGCATTCTTATCAAGTAGGCGATGTAAGGGCTCAGCAATAGATGCTTTGTGAGGTAGAAACATGTGGTAAAAGTTAATAAGTCCAAGGAAGGCTTGCAAATCTGCCTTGCATCGAGGTTTAGGGGCTTCATTGATTGCTTTAACCTTGGCATCAGTAGGATGGATGCCATGCTTGTCAATCATATACCCCAGGAACTCAACTCTGTCTGTTTTGAGTGTACATTTGTCTTCCTTGACTTTTAAACCCGCTTTTCTGAATCTGGTAAGGACTTCTCTGAGTCTTTCTTGAAGCTGAGTGTCATTTTCAGCAGAGATTAATACATCATCAAAATAAGGTACTACCCTGGCAGTCCTTGCAACATTCTTTCCATAAGGCTCTGAAAAATGCCAGGTGCCACGCTTACTCCAAATTGTAGTCTTTTACATTTGAAGGCACCTCTATGGGTCACAATTGTTTGTGCCTCTGCAGTGGCATCATCAACTGTTAATTGTTGATATGCCTGAGCCAAATCCAGTTTAGCAAATACTGTACCCCTGCCAAGGGAATGGAGCAGATGATGCACAACTGGTACAGGATATGCGCTCTGTTGCAGCGCATGGTTAAGTGTCCCCTTGTAGTCACCACAGATTCTCACTGACCCATCAGACTTGACTGGTGTGACTATGGGTGTTTCCCATCTGGAGTGGTCAGTAGGCTCTAAAACCCCTTGAGCAATGAGTTTATCTAATTGTGCATCAATTTTTTCCTTTAAAGCAAATGGGACCCTCCTGGGCTTTAAACGAATTGGGGGCACCTTGGGGTCTAGGCTGAAAGCAATAGGGGTCCCCATATACTTGCCCAGTCCTTCGCTGAAGACCTCTGGAAACTCAGACTTCAAGGACTCTTCCCAGTCAGAACTGCTCACGTGATGGATGCCAGTCACCTCGATGCCAAGTGGCTTGAACCACTCAAGTCCCAGCAAACTTGGGCGATCCTTGTCCACGATGGTCAGGGGCAAACGTTTGGTGTGGCCTTTAAACTGCACGTTGAAATCTCTCGCTCCAACTACTGGAATCTTGTTCCCTTGGTAGTCTTTGAGAGTCAGTGCTTGCTTCTGGAAATGCTTTTTCTGAATTTTGGGAAAGAGTCTGTGGATGGTGTCCCATGACACCATAGATAAATAAGAGCCTGAGTCCACTTCCATTTGGCAAGGTCTTCCTTCAATAAACACCTTCACATGAACTTTTCTGCTTTTTAAGGGTGAAGAATGACCAATAGTGATTGTTTGGTGTGTTCACTCTTGCCATTTGCTTCTAAATTTCGCCCCATTTTTTCAATGAAATTGTTGGGCTTAAAGTCTCTATCAGGGAATTTCTTCCTAGCTGGTGGAGTTCTGGATGATTTGCAGACTCTGGCTATGTGACCCCGTTTCTCACAACGTAGGCAAATGGAGTCAAAGAACTTGCAATCAGTGCGGGGGTGGCCCCCCACAGCCTCTGCAATAGAACCCTTGCCTGTTCTTCCCAGAGTCTTTTCTTTTCTTTTCCATTCTGAGTTTAAAAATCCCTCTTCTGCCTCACTGCCATCAGAATCAGAGTCTATTTGTTCGCAATGAGTAGATGTGGATTTATCCCCATCAGAATGGCTTGAGGCCTGGCTTGAAGCCTTGTTAATCTTTTTCATGGCCGCTGCTGAGGACTTGGTGGCTTCCGCTGAAACAGCTTCTTCAATGGCCTCTTTAAACGTGATCTTAGGTTTCATTAATAGTTTGCTTTGTAAAACCTTATCCTTAAGGCCTAAAACAAACCGATCACGCATGGCCTCTTCTAAGTTGGTAAAGTCACAAGCACCCCCAATGTCCCTTAAACTTGCCACGAAGTCATTAACATTCTCGCTATCCCCTTGATCCCGACGGTAAAATTCGTGTCTCTTAATGAGGCACGATACTTGTGGGGCGTAATGGGCTCTCAAAAGTCTTTCTAAGTCGGGCCATTCCATTACCTTCAGCTCTGCTGCTCCCGCCAACGCCTTCGCCATTTTGAAGACTGCCGGACCACAGTGCGTGAGAAAGACCACCCTCTTCCGTCTCTCGGGGATGCCGGCGAGATCGTTCCCCTCCAGGAACATGTGGAAACAATCCGCATACGATTCCCAGTCTTCCGCCGCCGGATCGAACGGTGCTGGGGGGGTGTTCAGCGCAGCCATCTCGCTCAGTTGCTTGTTCGTCGCGTCGTCTTCTCTTCAGGGAAATCCCATCCTCGTCGCCAGTGTTAAGTTTGCATGAAGAGTCAGACGTGAGGAGTTCCAGCAAAGACTTTATTAGTGACTACAGCTCGAATGGACCCGTCCTGGCTTGGCTACGGCTGCTTCTTATAGCCTGCAGCCGTAGCTGCCAGCCAATGGGAGTGCAGGGATTCTTCCCGCACTATTTAAACCAATACCATTTGACATTTTACAAGAACAGTTCAAATAAACCAATAACATTCAAACCTACATACATAACAACTATTACAAAAAATAGAGCTCAAATCTGGTAAAAATGCCTGCAAATACCAGCACCAGTATTTGGAAAGTCTTAGAATGCTGGTGTTGCTAGCATTTTCTCCTCCCCTCAAGAGCCTTTCTGGCAGGCCTCAAATCTAACATCCCCTCCACTTGCAACCCCGCCTCCCACAAACACACTTTTTTGGGGAAGCCAGCAGAGAACATTGTAAATGGCATTCACATGATCTCAGGCCACTTTGCAACCAATTGTAAATGCAAATAGATTGCCAAGTACCCAAAATGGCCAACACAACATTTTAGACCAGGGAACTAAAACTCCTACTCCAAGATGATTGCGACAGCAAATGGTTGTTAAATGACTTGTTATAAGTCAAAGACCATCTATATTTACTCTTGACATTATCTAATTATTTCTTCCTCCCTCCTTCCCTCCCTCCCTTCCTTTTGCAGAAAATTTGTATTTTTATTTAGGCTTTTCAACATTTGGATTATAATCCAGCCAAAAAAAGAAGAGACTCTGGTATTTTTTGATAGAAGTCAAGCTTTTTAATGGAACAGCAAATAAATATGGCAGGCAGTTCAGAATATTAATTATATGGTTGTTCTGAATATCCATTTTGGCAAGCAGAAGAAAATAAGGTCTTTCTCTTGGGATTCCTGGAGAGACAATTCCTGCAGCTCTTTGCTGATAGTTTTATTCTGAAGATACTAGTTCTTATGAACTATGCTTACATTATTGGTTACTGAGGAAAAAGAAATTCTTGTCCTTTAACTCACAAACTTTTAGTTATCTCCAAACCAGCATGTTCAATTTCCAGGAGGCTATTTGAGTATAGACACATCTTAATCATGACTACTATATCTCCCCATGCATACAAGAATATGAACACTGCTAAGACATAAAGAAAAGGAAAACAAACAATTCTTCTCTTGCAGATATTATTTAAATATGCAAAAATATGTGGATAGAAGGGAATGTTCATGGCTCTCCCACTCTTTCAAGTCTTTGAAAAAAATCCCAATATTGGAACCAAAATAAGCATGTTATTTGTATATAATTTAGCCTTTTCTGTCTGAGTACTTGAATCTTAGCCTGTTTTGCTGATCTACATGAATATATCAAGGCTTTACAGTACCTGATGCCCACATTGATATTTCCTGCTGAGAAAGCCTATTGGTTCAAGCATCATTTTTGTTATACTGTTGTATCTGAGCAGCTGTGTACATTGTCATAGACTGTCTTGGATTTTTCATGCCCCAGGAAACTAGTCCTGTGAAGAATTATTTGCAGCATTAGAAACAGTTCAATTCAAAAGAATTGAATTCTCCAATGAGATCCATGAAAATGTATAACCCTCATAAGTGTAATAGCCCCACCCCCACCAAAGAACAAAAACTGTGCCACCGTAAAGCAGAAGAAAAAAAGCAGCCTTAATGCTTCAGGATCAAAACATTACCATCATTCCAGAAGACAAAGGCAGAAAGACAGTTATCTTTGATGCCAATTACTGTTGTTAGGTGATTTTATCATTTTCTGGGTACTTTTCTTATCTCAATACCACCACTATAACACTTTTACTTATTATATTTTCAGTGTGTCATTGATGGAAAGTGGACGTTTAAATTTAGAAAATAGTCTTTAGATTAGTAAAACCTGTTTCAGACTGTTGTAAAGGATCCTGATAATTCTGCCTTGAATGGTGGGATACACTCAGAAGGCAATTAATTAAACAGATTGCTGATGTCCTCCTTATATATAAGGAAAACAGAAATTTTCAGGTTTTTAGGGGGCAATTTACTTTACCAATGAATCTAATCATAATCAGTGGAAAGAGAGGTTTTCGGGTTACCCAGTCAGTTATCCCTATGGGTAAGGTAGTTCCCCCACCCCTTTCTACAAACAGCAGGAAATGAGCAATCTTGCTTGTTAGAGAATGGGGTTTAAAGCTTTTTCTTGATGTTGATTAGGAATAGTGTTTCTCTTACACGTAAAGAAGCACAAATTCCTATTAATTGGAATTATTAAAGCATGGGCATGTGGATGAAGATCTAATTTTATGTAGCCCTTAAAAATAATACATTGTAAAACTTATTTGTCCTTGCTGGCAGTGTACTGCCTTAAGACAAAAGATACAAAAGGATATACACATACAGAAAGGGATGTCAGAATGACAAAGCTGGGTGTTAAAAAACAAAAGTTATTGAGATCGTGTTGATTTTGCCTTCCCACCACTTCTTCCAGTTTACCCCATCATTGACATGATCTTATCAAAATTGTTCTCAAAAGAATATAATCCTCAACCCAAAAAAGGATGCTTTATTTTATCCACTTATTCAGAGCTCAGCATTAGAACAATCAGAATAGTTTTAAAACCATCACATCAGTGTTTAGAAAATAATTAGACTTTTAAAAAAAAGTAAAAAAAACCTACAAAAGCTAAATAAGTTGCCATTGTATGTCATATCTATTCAAGTACATCAAATGTATCATTTGTGTAATAGCATTATGGTGCATATATATGATGTATCCTCTCCCTTGACTCCATGGAACCTATAACAGATATAGATGCAAAAAATGTACAGAGTCTTCTAAATCAAAACTGGGAAAGTTTTTAACTCAAGGAAAATAATTTTATTCAAGAAAACTTGAAACTATATGCTAATTTTAGTCATCTGTGTCAGACCAACTCTCTCATATACATACACTTACAACCAAGGACACACCATAGTTCTCAATAATACCAGGAACCATAGGGCCAAAAAGCTAAATTTCCCTCAGTTTGTTCTGTATTCTTCTGTTTCCTGGTTATCAAATGCCTAATTTTAATTGAGGAATCAAATTTCATTTTTTGTCCTAGCTATATAGCCTTCTTTTTAAGCTGCTGCTAAGGAGCAATAAAGAGGAAACAATTTCTTCAGGAAGCACTGCAAGCAACAAAGGCAATGCACAAAGAAAACTTTTGGAAAGTGCTTATTTAAAGACCTCTGTATGATCTAGAACAGAGGTCACCAATTTTTCAGACCTCAGGGACCACCAAACTCATAATTTTAAATCTCGTGGACCACTAATATGAATTTTAACAGATGGTGGCTTGCTGACATTGGTGGGAAAGTCAGTCCTATATTCCAGAGCTGCAGTAGTCACAGGACTGGCCCTTTGGTCATCCTGGAGCAGCTCCTCTAGTCCATGGCAGGCCGGTGCAACCAGGTGGAGGAGCAGCTGTTCCGGGATGACCAAAGGGCCAGTCCTGTGACTACTGCAGCTCTGGAATATGGGACCAACTTTCCCACCAACATCAGCAAGCCATCCCGGGGTGGATTTCCTTCCCCTGCCATTGGCCTTACCTTCCAGTTCCAGTTTGCATGGCTCTACTCAAGGTAAGGTTTGCACTCAGCCAAAGGGTGGGGGCCAGCACGTGGGCAGGCCATGTGGGCGGCACAGCCTTGTGTTCCTGCACAGCCTGGATTAATTGCTTTGGGGGGTGCTTTGGGGGGTGCGTTGGGAGGGAATTTCTCTGCGGACCACCAAAATTTTCTCACGGACCACCAGTGGTCCCTGGCCCACTGGTTGGCAACCACCGATCTAGAAAAGTTTCCCTTACTCTTTTTGAGAGACTCTCAAGAGGGGGGATATGTAGTAGGAATCAGTATATTTAACAATGAGGAGGTCTGGTGAGATGGACCTGGCTCATTGGCTGGAAGCTTCTTGCCATTACTCTAACATAATACTATAAAAATAATTTTGAAACATCAGGTTTCCTGCTTGATGTAAAATGATTAATGTGTTTGTATAAATATATGATTATAAAATCAGTCTTCTTGCCACTGACTTAATTCCCAAACTTTCTACAAACTATCTCAGTTATAACTCTACCGTACAATGCTAATGTTCATGAAGTAATGAGAAACTGAGCATTGTACATTTTTCATGCTTTTATGATTTTTACTATACCAGTAATAATAAGTAATTTAGTTGAAACAATAGATATTATTCTATTCATTCCTTTGGATCCTATCAGAATAGAATTAATTTTTGTTTTATCATAATTTAATTTAAGGTTTCAGCATCTTAAAGCAATGTGTGAAATGTTTGTAATACATTAGTTAAACAAAAATTTCACTAAATTCAGCTCTCTGATATAAAGACCTGCTATTTAATAACACATATGAAATTGTTAGTGTGGTCTTTTTCATGATTTTTTATTTAAAACATTAATCGCACTTTTCTACAATTTATATAATTTATTTTTGAATCACTTTTCTGTGGAATGATTCATTGCACATATGTACAGTAATATATAGTCAAGTTCCCTTAAAGAACATGCATCAATCCAGTTCCGTTCTGAAGCCTACAGTAAATGCCCTCTAACAGAGCACAGCAACATTACATAAATCATCTTATATGAAAAATTAACATGACATCAAATATTTATAAATATTAATGTGTATGTTAATATAACCAAAGCTGTAACAAACAATCATAACCTTGCCAAGTTTCCTAGGACAGGCGCCGTTGATAATGATATCCATTATCTCTGGAGGACTGTACAATTATGGAGAAATATGTGGGATGCTATATTTTTTATGTGCTCTTAAACTTCTCCATTAAATATCGTAGTTTCTCCATTAAATATCATAGTATCTTAGTTTGTATTAACCCCTTATTCAGCAATTACTGTAATTATTGTTCTAGAAAAACACATTGGCTATAAGAGACAATTATGATTGCAAGTTATCACAAAAATCAGCAAATATTTTGAATAAAGAAAAAATAAGAGTAACTGTATTCACTTTTGTTTAATGTATTAGATATTCATTGATAGTGTAATCAACAATATGATCATCATACAGATCATAGTTACTTCCAAGTTTTAAAAATTAAATTTAATTGCAATTGCCGGTTTAAATTAAAATACTACCAATACTTCTTTAGATGTTGTTTCAGAACACAAATCTATACTTGTTTATTCAGAGCACAATCTCAATTAATTATGATACTTTCTTCCAAGTATGAGCATATACTATCATAGTGCTACTAATTTATTTATTTATAAATAAAAGCATATACAATTTCTATATTGAAAACTTAGGCTTCAAAAGATAATGGTCAACAAATAATTTATTTAATATCATGTACATGTATTTTGCATAACAGGTGTGGCAGTTAATAAGTACAACTGGGGGATTCACTATTTAATTCTATTCTGATTATTATTTTTGATTACTCAGAAATTAATGATTAGTATAGCATGGATTAAAAAGGAAGATGTTCATTTCATATATTGTAGTTTCTTAAACAGAAAACCTGAAAAGAACTTGTGAACCTGAGTGAGCTAAGACATTTTATTTTGCTTACATAAGTGAACAGATAATTTGAAGTAGTTAGTGAAAAAGAAGGTTTAGAAAAGAACAACTGTCTTTGCTGATAGAAGTAATCATACATTATAGTTTCTCCTGGGTCACAATATTAATAAACGATGTATTATTTTTTGGTGCTAAAATACCTTCTCATTTTAAGCAATGTAAAGCAAGAGAAGGGAAAAAATGACAGCCAAAAAAAAAAGGATGGGAAAAATACTATAAATATCCTGGATTAACAGAAATCACTCAGCTATCAAAGGGGACATTCTTTTTCTATTTTCATTAATACAGATTATTAGTTAGGCAATTACCTGCTCACATAAGTATTGCTCTAATTGTAGTATAATACCTAATGAGTCCTTAAGAGGAAGGAATAAGCTTCAAGAGACTAAATTTTCCCCAAGTTATATGAAGGGGCCTCTTTCCTTTGGTGTTACTGACAGAAGACAGAAGGTAAGGCTGCAGGCAGAGAGCAGTAGTCACTTTCTCAAAGCCAAAGGCTTTCTTGAAGAGGTGATAGTATATTCAGCATAAACAGTGGGAAATAGTCAAGAGCTATATTCTTATTAACATGTAAAGAACAATTCTCTACACTCTATCTTTAATATCTTAACTGTGGCTTCTTAATAGCAAAAATACTGAATTGTAGAAGAAAGAAAAAATACAGTCAAGTGGTAATTAATTAATGAAAACTTATTTTGATTTCAATTGTTTATATTAATAAGTTTTCATCATACATAAATGTTTCCATTAATCTCTTTAGGATGTGCAAATATTTCACATACATCACAGGATGAGTCTCATATATATATAGCTGTACATAGTTCAAAAGGATTTAGAATTTTAGAAGTACTTTGGATCTCACACAAGCATAACACCTGTCTGCTATTTATCATAGTAGCCCTTTTTGTTCAGGATTCTGAATAAATTGGAAACAATGTACTGATGTTTAGGAGTTGTATAAACATTAATGAGATAAAACTGAAACTCAGTGAAGTATGTAATAATAATGCATTATTAAAACAAGGATTTTCATATTGTTATTATCAAGAAAAATAAACTAGAAACAAAAGAGATTATACAGAAGACAGTTAATGCAGTTAAGGTTTGCTTATAAGCTACCCCAAATCCATGAAATTGGGCAATATACAATTTTATAACAAACACAAACATTAATAAAGCTTACAAACTTATTTAAGATTGCAATTTCAGTGGGGGAATTGAAAAGGGATGTCACTGTACCCTTGGTGACTATTTTAATCTTAAACTCCATTTTTGAACTTATGAAGAAAAAATATTGAACAGAAGATGGATACAAGGAAAAATAACCAACAGGGAAAAAATTATCTCCCTCTCTTCAAAATCGTCTGTCTACCCGTCTGTTCAAAATCGTAGCCTCCTGACACAATTTATTTTCAAAAAGTAAAAAGAAAATCTTGTATCTTGTCAGGCTTCAATAAGTAATAAGAGAATATTGCTTGTTATATATAAACCAAGAGAAAAATAATGTTACATCTTTAACATATGCATTGAGTGTTATGCAACTTAGATTGTAATTTCCACAAGCATTTAATTTGCAAAAAGTGCTTCTAAAAATATGAGTTCATTCTGACCTTCCTGGATAACAGGCAGAATTAACCAGTCCAAATAACCTGGACAACATGAGTAAATGAAGGATTTTAAAATATATATATAACAACAATAATAGTTACCTTGAGAAAATGCACACATATAATTCTTCGTATGTATTCTGCGCATCCAAATATTGGTGACTAAAAAACCCATTTGCATTTATTCTTTCTAGGAACTGGTCAGATACTGCATAAAATATCATTATTTGTATTCATTATTCCATCCATTACAATATTTATTGGAATTAAAATACAATACATACATGTGGATGTTTGCTTTCTGGTTCCAGAAGATTTGTATTTTAATTGTTACAGTGTATGGATGGGCAAATCTGTACATTTTATTTAGCTCCCTTCTCAATTAATTTTGTTTAGCTTCTGTATGAGTTAAAAAATTTTAAAAATTGATACAAAAATCCTGATACATTTTCATGTACATTTCTCCTACTACATAATTTATAGTCAAATGCACATTTTTACAATATTTTTCTCTATGACATTTATAAATATACAATATTTTCTCTATTACATATATAAATATATAGTCAATGTATATATTTTGTGCACATTGCAAATTGCACTTTGTAAAATGCTTTTAAATTAACTGACTTTTATATAAATTCAAGAATTACGATTGAACAAATTTGTGTAAAATTAATTGTGAACACATTTTTCATAGCAACAGACTGACATAAAGATTTTGCAAAGAAGTAGCGCTGAATGCTGTAAAAGATTTACTTACTTCATTATGCAAAGAAACATAAACAGAGCAATTATGTAAGTCTTATTTTTATACTTGTGAACATAAATTTGAACATCTACCACATTTAAGAATTAATGTCATATTGCTACTATAAGGTGGGCTTCATAATTTTGAGAGCCTAAATTTATTGGGATTACTTCACCTATTATTTTTTGCAATGGTTATATAGAAATGAGTTGAACTAATGCTGTCTTTTTGAATGAACAATAAAATTGTGGACTTATAATTAGAAATGTCTTATTAAGTTCTGTTTGTAATTATAATATTCATAAAAATAATGTTCAACACATTTATCAGACATCAAAAGCAGATCAGTACAATTAAGCACATTTTATAAAATAAGAATTTTATAAGGCTGCATTTGGGATAACAACAACATTCAAGTCAATTTCAAACATTACTGTGATCATATGAAGGCATAATACTACAAAGGTTAATTTTCTGGATGGAGACCCATTTTGTTCTTTTTTAAATTTATTAATATATGTGCATCTCTGCTAATGGATTTGAGAGGTGCAGGGAGGGAACAACAGTCACTAAATCTAAAACTTCCATTTTTTCATTAATATTAATATAGTCTGCAGTCATAGCATATAGGTGCTGTAGAAGCTAAAAAGTCATTATGGGACAAAGTGCTAGTGTTATGATGGTATGTGGGTTTGCTTAAAAGATGAAACATACTATAGTTGAAAAGCTTTGCTTCATGACTGGTAGACAATGGGAAGTATGCATAAGTATTCCTCAGGAACAACATAATGTGCAACAGTGGGTTTTTTTAGTTCTTTGCACTAAGTCCTAATACAACATATTAAGAATAAGCTTCAAGAAGATATATTTCTGCAAAAACAGATTTACAAAAGAAGGAAAGAAAGAAAGAGAGAGAGAAAGAAAGAAAAAGATTGTATGGGGACAAAAATAAAATTTAAAAATGATATATACTAAGCAGTACACCTAAGGTAGAAATGCGAGAATAAAATAAAATTAAAAGACAGATGCAACTTAACTACACCAAAAGGAAAGTATTTGTTGACTTTTTCCAAATATTGTGGGAAGTGTTTAAATGAAATGTCATCTCTAGATTTCTTTAAATGCTAGAGTTCTTTTCTCCTTTTTAACTAGCTATTTTGAACACATTTCCAACCGTAATGGACACATATTATAAACTACTTTATTTCTATAGTAGGTTATAATTATATAGACTATTACATTATTGTATTTCTACATGTAATCCTATGAAGACATGTAGAAACATATGAGAAACCTGTAGAAATACAATAGAAATATAGTATACAAGAGAACCTAAAACCACAAACACTTTATTTGTGAATATAATTGTTTTCAAAAAACTCTGTGTTCACAAGAAAAGAAAAACAGACATATGGGAAACATGAATAATGTTAAACTAATTAGTGTTGCTTTTTGTTTGACCAAATCTTTGATACGGCTTAGTATTTTCCTAAATAATGGTCAAGCACTATGTTCTTTCATACTACTACAGCAATTATTTTATCCAATAAAATCTTCTTTTTAAAAACTAGTATATGTTGTGATACTGCTATTTCAAATTAATTTAATTTGTATTATATTACCTGCAAAAATAAAATGCAATTTTTGTAATTTAGCAGTAGAATTTTTTTAAAAATTGGCTAGGCTCTTTTGACATGAGCAGACAGGTAACACAAATGTAGATGTGTGGATAGGAATTTTAAATTGCTTTTCCAATGTAAGTTAAATATGTAACAGGAAAAATGGTTTTTAATACCACACAAGAACTTGCAACAAATATGCAGAACTAGATGTTTCATATCAATTAGCTTTTACACTGTAAGTTAAAATAAAATATGCTTTTCATTATTTTACTAAAATTAAAAAATAGATATTCAGCAGTATCTTTAAATTTTCATATAGCTCAAGCTAGTTTAGACATGCCAGATCATTTTAATATAATGAATTTTTTTGTTGTATCATAAGGATACTTACAGAGATAGCAGTATTTTTCTTTTAAATGTGAATCTAAGGAAAATATTAATAGGCTGTCTCATTTTATGTAAGCTATTATAACAATTTACTAATGAGAAAACTGACATGTTATTTCCTATTGCTTTAATATAAGGCACATATCATAAAACATCTATATTACAGTTCCTATGTTAGAAATACTATAGCTCTGAACCTGGAAACAGTTTGCATATTAAGTCTAGGAAAGTATAGGGAATATACTTGTGGTATTAAACGACTGAGGACTTTAGGGTAATTTTACTTGGTAGGAACCACCATAAAGAAAGTCTTTATATGCAAACACCATATGAACCTATAGTAGAAGCAGAAGAATCAAATAACATTCTTCAAAATATTTTTAGCAGTTGGAAGCTTTCAGCCAGACAATTTCATGCTGTTTTAAGATCTGAAACACCACTGTTTATTCCCCATTTTTGTTTTAAACCCAATGTGACATCATTAATTTTAATAGAATTATGGAAGTTAAAATGTTAATATATGTGATATGAATCAATTCTCGAGATTGAAGACACAATATATACAGTGTTTAATCAAAAAACTGTTTTACAGCAAGACTGAAAAAAGACAATTGCTTTTTGTGTACAACAAAGTACTTCAAAACACTGCAGAAATCCATGTATAAGGCACATTTGTTTTCCCTTTCTTTCCCTTGCTTTTCATTCAATGAGTTTTAAGCACATTTATTTAGACTGGCCAGAAACTTTTATTTACATTTTGTTGCAATGGTAAATTATAACTTCCCTTAAATTTTGTTCTATGCTAATGATTGGCTTTGGAGCTATTTGCTATTTCAAGAGATTTTTATCTTCTACTCAGTTTTGACTGAAGAATTTATGAGACTATATATACCATCTTTATGAGATTTCATATATTAACCTTAGGTAGGAGGAAATGTATGTTTATATGTTTAATATAAGTAGTTTTTACAAACAATAAACTTTAATAAATAAATCTATTCATCTATTCCACACATTTCTGGAAAGCTATTTTATTTGCATACTTTATTCTGTACTTTCGGGATATAAAAAAAGAAAAGAAAAAAGAAAATGGAATGGAAAACATTGTTTGGTAAACTTTAAGTATTTTGCAAAAATATGTAAAACTCTAGAATTCCAGAAATCCAATGGCAATAGCAGATAAGCCAAAGACTGTGAAAACTCATTTGCTAATCTGATTTCCTCAATGATTTATCAGATTTCATCAAAATTATTTTAATATGAATCTAAGCAATTATTTCAATCCAGCTCTTTATATACATAAGAAACATTACCTGAATGTGATTCAAATGGCACAGAATCAGAATATAATTGCCATTGCATGCCTATCCACCTATCAGTTCCATCTAACATCCAGGATAAGATGCTGAGAGTTACAATCCTTCACCAATGCAAATTAGAATTATTGAGTTACTTCACGGGGTTTACTTTTCAGTAACCATGACTATATGAGCTACATCAGTATCTATCAGAGAAGTTATGCACTGCATATTTGATCAAAGCTTAAAGTCTACAGGCTTGGGGATGATTGTTATTTAAATACAATTGCTAGCTCTTCTGGCAACAAGGAACAATCAAATAATGTCCTTTTTGTACAGTCAGGCTCTAAAAGCTACTGTGAAACAGGACTGGACAGAACATTTCATCTCATAGCAGAATTAATTCTCTACTAGCAGTTACAAAAAGTTTCACTTTTTTGCAGCAAGCTGCAAAAAAACAAATTAGGAGAATTTGTAGAAAGGTGTAATTGTATGTGGGATAGACCTTGGGAGTTGGGGTAAAGAGATACTGCCTACGGAACCATCAAATAAGAGACAGCATAGCCTGCAGTAGATTGTGGGCAGGGTAAGAAGCCCAGAAGGGACACTCCCTAGTTTCTCAAGTTTCCTGCTTGAGCAGGGGTTGGACTAGAAGACCTCCAGGATCCCTTCCAACTCTGTTGTTCTGTTTGTTATTTTATTAAAGATAAAGTTGTAAATGAGGTGGCAGGAGAATTGTACTTTCAGACTTCAAATTTCTGTTAATGTAGCTTTACAATAAAGTAGAATTAGCTTATCTGGTTGTGTTTCCTATTTGGTCTACCTGGTGAGACTGACAGAGGCCATATCTTTACATATCTATTCCTATAAATCAAGTTGAGTCTTACAATATTTTTATGTGGAACACATAACCTCGTGTAGAATACATCCAGTTTTCAGCATGATCTCCACATAAAAGTGGCAAACCTATTTTATTACAAATGACCCCCTCAGGCCACTTTGTAAAGCTGGATAAGATCATTTTCCACTAATGTTAGATGAAAAGTGTTATGTATGCAGGTTTGAATGTCATTGGTTAAGTTTGAACTGTTCTTGTAAAATGTCAGAAATGATTGGTTTAAAAAGTGCGGGAAAACCCTGCACTCTGATTGGCTGGCAACTACAGCTGCTGGCTATAAGAAGCAGCCGTAGCCCAGCCAAGTCGGGTCCACTCGAGCTGTAGTCACTAATAAACTCTTCACTGAAGCACTTCGTCCTGACTCTTCATGCAAATCTAACACTGGCGACGAAGGTGGGATCCTTCCCGAAGAGAAGACAACGTGGAGAAAGAGCTGAGAGAGATGGCTATGCTGAACACACCCCCAGCCCCGTTCGATCCGACGGCAGAAGACTGGGACTCGTATGCGGATCATTTCCAAATGTATTTGGAGGGAAACGATCTCGCTGACATTTCCGAGAAGCGGAAGAGGGTGGTCTTTCTCACCCACTGCGGTCCGGCCGTTTTCAGGATGGCGAAGGCATTGGCGGGAGCTGCAGACGTGAAGGTAATGGACTGGCCCGATTTAGAAAAGTTAATAAGAGCCCATTACGCGCCACAAGTATCGTGCCTCATTAAGAGACACGAATTCTACCATCAGGATCAAGGGGAAAGCGAAAACGTTAATGACTTCGTGGCAAGTTTAAGGGACGTTGGGGGTGCATGTGAATTTATCAACTTAGAAGAGGCCATGCGCGATCGATTTGTTCTAGGCCTAAAAGACAAGGTTTTGCAGAGCAAATTATAATGAAACCTAAGATCACGCTTAAGCAGGCCATAGAAGAAGCTTCTTCAGTGGAAGCTACCAAGTCCTCAGCAGCAGCCATGAAGAAAATTAACAAGGCCACAAGCCATCCTGATGTGGAAAAATCCACAACAACCCATTGCGAGCAAATAGATTCTGATTCAGACTGTAGCGAGGTGGAGGAAGGAATTTATAGACTCAGAATGGAGAAGAAAAGGAAAGACCTTGGAAGAAAGAGGCAAGACTTTTATTGCAGAGGTTGTGGGGGCCACCCCGACTGAATGCAAGTTCCTAGATACCATCTGCCTCCGTTGTGAAAAAGAGGCACCTAGCAAGAGTCTGCAAATCATCCAGAACTCCACCAAGCAGAAAGAAGTTTCCTGACAAAGATTTCAAGCCTAACAACTTCAGTGAGAAAATGGGGCTAATACAGAAGCAAAAGGGAAGAATGAAACTCATCAAACAGTCACCATTGGTCATTCTTCACCCTTAAGAAGCAGAAAAGTACATGTGAAGGTACAATTGAAGGAAGGCCTTGCCAAATGGAAGTGGACTCAGGCTCCTATTTATCTATGGTGTCATGGGACACTATTCACAGGCTACTTCCCAACATTCAGAAGAAGCATTTCCAGAAGCAAGCACTGACTCTTAAAGACTACCAAGGGAACAAGATTCCAGTAGTTGGAACAAGAGAATTCATCATGAAGTTCAAAGGCCACACCAAATGTTTGCCCCTGACCATCGTGGACAAGGACCGCCCAAGCTTGCTGGGACTTGAGTGGTTCAATCCACTAGGCATCGAAGTGACTGGCATCAATCACGTGAGCAACACTGAATGGGAGGAGGCCCTGAAGTCTGAGTTTCCAGAGGTCTTCAGCGACGGATTGGGCAAGTATATGGGGACCCCTATCACTTTCAACCTAGATCCCAAGGTGCCCCCAATTCGCTTAAAGCCCAGAAGGGTCCCATTTGCCTTAAAGGAAAAAATTGATGCACAATTAGATAAACTAATAGCTCAAGGAGTTTTAGAGCCCACTGACCACTCCAGATGGGAGATACCCATAGTCACACCAGTCAAGACTGATGGGTCAGTGAGAATCTGTGGGGACTATAAGGGGACATTGAACCATGCACTTCAACAGAGCGCATATCCAGTTCCAGTGGTGCATCATTTATTACATTCACTTGGCAGGGGCACAGTCTTTGCCAAATTGGATCTGGCCCAGGCATATCAACAACTAACAGTTGATGATGCCACTGCAGAGGCCCAAACCATTGTGACTCATAGAGGTGCCTTCAAATGTAAAAGGTTACAGTTTGGAGTAAGCGTGGCACCAGGCATTTTCCAAAGCCTTATGGGAAGAATGCTCCAAGGACTGCCAGGGGTAGTGCCTTACTTTGATGATGTGTTAATCTCTGCTGAAAATGACACTCAGTTACAAGAAAGACTCAGAGAAGTCCTTACGAGATTCAAGAAAGCAGGGTTAAAAGAAGAAAAATGCACTCTTAGAACTGACAGGGTTGAGTTCTTGGGCTATATGATTGACAAGCATGGCATCCACCCTACAGATGCCAAGGTTCAAGCAATCAAAGAAGCCCCTAGACCAAAATGCAAAACAGATTTGCAAGCCTTCCTTGGACTTATTAACTTTTACCACATGTTCCTACCTCAGAAGGCAACCATTTTACACAGGCTTGACAAAAAGTCTGTTTGGGTCTGGGGCAGGAAAGAACAATCAGCATTTAACAGTATTAAAAGACTAATCACGTCTGATGCTGTATTCATACAGTTCTCTCTGAGAATTTACCTGTTGTACTGACTTGTGATGCATCCCCTTTGGAGTGGGGGGGTTTGAGCCACAGGCTTCCCAGCGGAGGGAAGCCCCTATTGCATTTACTCTCTCACCTTGACAATAGCAGAGAGGAATTACAGCCAATTGGACAAGGAAGCATTGGCAATTGTTGCAGCTATCAAGAAATTTCATGAGTATTTATATGGGAGAACATTTACCATTGTCACAGATCACAAACCTTTGTTAGGCATTGTGGCAGGAGACAAGCTCACACCCATTATCCTGTCACCAAGAATGCTGAGGTGGACTGAATTTCTTGCTGCTTATTCATACAAACTTATCCACAAGCCTGGCAAGGACATTGGACATGCTGATGCCTGAGTCGTTGCCCACTTCCTTGTCACAAGGAGGACTTTGAACCTGAGGCACACACCTTTTTTCCTAGAAACTGTTGCCAAGCTTCCAGTACAGCTGCTGAAATTGCCAGAGAGACTGCAAAGACACTTTATTGCCTATTATAGGCTGGATTAAGAAAGGTTGGCCTCTTCAAGATCTACTCTCAACCTTAAATCAGGCAAACTGAATTATCTGTATTAGGATGGCTTGTGGGGTAACAGGGTGGTTATTCCTAAAACTGCAAAGGGAGGTTTTGGAAATACATGAGCATCATCCTGGTATTGTAAGGATGAAGGATTGGCTAGGACTTATGTATGGTGGCCAGGTATTGACCAAATTGTTGAAAACTGCATCTTGTCCAACTGTCAGGTAGTCAGGCCTGCCCCACCTCTCACCCCCAACAAGGAATGGGAATGTCCTAGGGGCCATGGTCTAGGATTCACATTGATTTCATTGGCCCTACCAGAGGGGCGCACACCTTCCCACAGATGCATATTCCAAATGGCTAGAGGCATCCCTATGGCATCCACCACAACTGATGATGTCATCAAGCAGCTTAAAAGCTCTTGTAAACTCCACGGGTTACCTGATGTTCTTGTTCTGACAATGGCCCTCAATTTACATCCAACCTTTTGAACCTATTTAGCACAACTGGGTATCAGACATGCCCTAACTAACGCAGGCACCTCAAGCTAACAGCCGGGCTGAAACTGAAGGTACATTTTACCAAGGAAAAGCTTTC